>CM064533.1:13052079-13136636 GCA_032716605.1 Paralithodes platypus | reverse complement strand
GGTTCCATTCGCCTCTCTAAATATTTGAGAGCTGTGTTTTATAAGGCTATATATTCAGCTGCCTTAATCTAGGTATCTACCTAGCTGTCTTTATCTATATCTATCTACCGATTTGCCTTTAGTTGTATCTATCTACCTATCTAGCTGCCTCTATCTATATACCTAGCTGCCTTTAATATCTAGCGATCTACCTATCGGACTCTACCTAGATAATAACAAATTATATATTGTTTCAGAATACAAAGATTTGGGTTTTATAATTGATTGTAATCTTAATAAAATGACTTGGATATGATAAGATGCCAGAAATAAGTTTTACAATGAGTGAATTGTCTTTTAAGAAGACAAGTGTAGCAACACGAGTACTGAAAGATTTTGGAAATTATTTCAAAGCTCCTGTTTGAATTTTTATGGCGATGAACTTTGGTTTAATAATAGAACAATGGTTTATACCATTTAAGCAGTTTTCCATTGGATACCACAAGGGCACTAAAGACAAATATTGAAATATGAAGTCCGGGGAGAGAGGAACCACAGTGCGTGTAGAGAATGTGGAGTGACGGGGGTTAGTGATTTGGTTAACTGGACGAAAATAAAATTTGTATTATAGAAATCTCATAAATCCATGAAGTTTTATAGAGAAGAACATGTATTCAATGTTACATAGATCTTTTCTTGTTAAAGATGTTGAAAAAAAATTCCTACATGAGTATGGATTTACTAACCTTATGGCTAACATGATCTTCAATGCTTATCAGCTCAAGAATTGTTTATGTACAGAACACAGAACCAAACTATTGGGCGCTAAGGACTTTTAGCTTAATGTAGATTATGTCAATAACTCTTGTAAAAAGTGTATGTATATGTCTTTTTATGAAATAAAATTATGAATGGAATTGACTGACTATATCACTATATGCCTCTATCTATCTACAATCTGTCTTTATATATAGGTATATATACCTAGCTGCCTCTATATCTATCTATCTACCTATCTGCCTTTATCTATATCTATCTATTTATCTGTTTTAACTATATCTATATATCTGCCTTTATCGATATATATCTACCTAGCTGCCTTTATCTATTAGATATATATATACCTGTATCTATTTTATACAAAATGTTGGGTAGCCTATAACCATTCTTACCAAACAAGTAACGTTTCGACATCACCCTGGGGTCTGTTTCAGTTTTGGTCTACAAATCAAAAGATAATATTACAAATATGAACGCTTAAAAGCTTATTGAAAATAATTAGAACATACAAAAAAAAAAAAAAATATATATATATATTATATACCGGTATATATATATACATACCGGTATAGATATACCGGTATCTATACTATATATATATATATATATATGGGGCCAGACAGCATGCAGGTTATTACACAGGAGGGGTAATTTAAACAAAGTTAAGCTGGGGGTTTGCGATGATACCGTTTAGAGGTACGGAAGGGTTTTCATTTTGAAATATAGAGGGATTCTAAAACTCTAATATCAACACGTTGACAGGAATCCAAAATATCAAAATTATCTTTTTTCACACTAAAACCACAAGATATTTATGTGTGCTCCCGTACAGCTGAGTAAGAAGGCGACTTGAAAGGCCGGACATGTTCTACTAGACTGACATATGTGCTCGTCAATTCGTGTTGTGAAAGCTCGGTATGAGCTTCACATATAAACCCTGCATGGCAGCTAGGGCAAGGAGAACGTGTAAATAATTGACGAACGAAGGTCAGTGGGTAGTCGATCTTTAAAATTAAAAACTGAACCAAGGTTAAACGTATTGTTATGAATGAAGGCTGAAAGTAAATTTGCGGGTAAAATTTGAGCAAATATATTCTTTAAAATTATTTTCTATTTTACTCGAGACTTCGCCTAGGTACGGAATGACTCTAAAACGATCTCCTCCTTTCTAACGGTCGGGAATACTATGTTTTGGTTGGGAAATTCTATGTTCTAATGATTTTCAATCAGCTTTTAAGCGTGCATATTTGTAATATTATCTTTTGAGGTAGACCACGTCAACACCAGTGTGATGTCGAACAGTTACTTTTCGTTAAGAATACCTTTATCTATATACATCTTCCTATCTGCCTTTATATCTATTTATCTATCTACCTTTATCTATCGATGTATATATCTCCATCCCGGAAGTAGGTGGTGTTGTGTAGCCTCCCTCGCTCAACTAGTTCCGACAGAGATAAACTTTGGGTATTGGTTCGACTACCTTTGTATATTTACATATTCCACTATCCATTGAGCTATCCATTAATTTGACTAAATCAGTATGCATGTTCTTTAAATGCAAGGATGACAAGTCAGAAAACCCGAATATGATTTTTAAATGATATAAACATAAATGTGGTAACTGATTATAAATATCTTGGATATATTATTGATTGCTCTCTCTCTCTCTCTCTCTCTCTCTCTCTCTCTCTCTCTCTCTCTCTCTCTCTCTCTCTCTCTCTCTCTCTCTCTCTCTCTCTCTCTCTCTCTCTCTCTCTCTCTCTCTCTCTCTCTCTCTCTCTCTCTTACTCTGTGGTGTTCTTGATACAGTTTACCCTCCTCCCCACAACTTGAGCTTGTTGAGGAAAACTTTATGTATTGGTCTGAGTGAGTATCCCTCTTTTTATCTTTATATCTACCTACCTATATACAGTATATATCTATTTCTGTCTATCTATCCATCTAATTATGGATCTATCTTTCTATCTATCCATCAACCAAAACTATATCTCCTATCCCTATACTAAGAAGACATACGGACCGAATGGTATTCCTCCTGTTTTACTAAAAAAAAAATCTTCCATGTTGACTCCCTACCTATGCAAACTCTGTCTCCTCTTTCCATCTTCCCTTCTTGCTGGACATTTGCTCTCAACCTGTCCCAAAGAAGGGTGACCTCTCTGAACCCTCCAACTATCTTCCAATTGCTCTCATATATTACATCTCTAAAGTGTTTAAATCTATAAATAATTCAACGTTTCTTAAGCACTTACTTCCTATAATCCACTTTTGGATCGCCAGTATGGTTTCCTAAGGGGCGCTTTATTGGTGATTTTCTTTCTTACCTTACTAAATTTTGGCCATCCTCCTTTTGGGACTTTGGTGAGACCTTTTCCATTGCCTTCGATAGCGTCTGGCACACATAGCTTATTTCTAAGCTACCCTCCCTAGGCTTCTATCCCTCTATCTGTGCCTTTATCTCTAATCAACTTTCTGACCGTTCCCTAGCTGTGGCTATGGACGGTCATCGGTCACTTCCTCAACTTATGAACACCGGTGTTCATCATGGTTATGTTAGCGATTTTGATAATTTAATTTGACTTTATATTGTCCTTGTCCCAATTTTGGTTTGTTTAGTTTGCAAGTTTTACATTTTAATTTAATATCTCCAGTTACATTTATAATATTCATTAATGATCTGAACTGTACCTCTAGTCCTATCCACTCATAATGTTAATGACGCTACTAGTTTTCTACAATTTCCCACCATGCAATCACTTCAAAACTCACGTGATTAGGCCACAGAACGCCTATATTCGGGACAGAAAACAACCTTGTTACTTTTAATCCTTCCAAAATACAATTTTTCCATTTATTTACCTGTCAAAATCTTCCATATGACAATCCCTTTCTCTTCAACAACACAAAAATCAATCCTTCATAATCTTTCAATATTCTTGGTGTCTCTTTTTCTTCTGACCTTTATTGGAAAGATCATAACACCACACTTGTTATAGGCAGCATTACCTTTTGTCTCCTTTATACACACAGCAAACTACAAAGACTGTTTCCTAAATATTTTATCATCTCAATATTTGTTGCTAGGGCTAAGCCCATACTATATACACTGTAAGTAGGCGAGAAATCATTACCTCTATCCTCTGTAACTCAAAAAGGGCTAGAGCAAGTTGGCTGTAAATTTCTACATATATTCCTTGACTGACTCTTCCCAAATGGTAGACATATTAGTTCGATTACTCTATTCGTTTTTGAGTTACAGAGGTTAGAGGTCATAAGTTATCGCCTACTTACAGCGAATAGACTATAGGAGAGAAAGATGTATATATCAAAGGTAAATCACTATCAGTATACCCAGTTATATATTATTTACCTCTCCACCACCAACAATTACATACCGTTATCTTGCACTTATCTACCATCTACCTCTCCACATATCTACCTCTAACTATCTATCTACCTAACTCTATCTATCTATCTCTTACCCAATCATCCATCTATCACTCTCCCACACCTCAAGCCTCTCCACCACCACCACCACCACCACCACCACCAACACCAATTCGTCCGCCCAACCAATAAACTTTATATATTGGTGTGACCTAAACTTGTGTTGAACCCTTCACCCGCCTTTGTGCCTTCCATCCTCCTTAAGGGGGAGGTAGTACTCGCTTTTTATGGACCCCCTTCTCCCTCAGGTTTAGCATATTACTTTTGAGATTTTAAGACGTTCGTTCCATAAGTTTGACCAGTTTAAGACCTTTCGCCCCATTTATTTGTCAATTGTATACCTTTCGTGCCATTTAGGTGTCGATATATTCCTGGCGAGCGATAGCGACCCTGTCATTTTAAAAGAAATCGGCCTTCGGTCGGGACAGTTTTCTACAGAAAAATTAAAAATTTAATCTTGAAAAAGGGGTCTAGCGGGTGTTTTTTAAGTTTGATGGAGGTCTAGCGAGGAAACTCAAAAATAAATAAATTAATAAATACATAGACCAAAAAACAAGCACTACCCCCTTAACCCTTTCAATACCATCACCACAAACATACATATTTATCTGGTTGTCTGTCTATATCTGTCTATCTGGTTGTCTGGCTATCTATCCATGTATTTACTTACAGCTAGCTCTCTTCTACTTGACATGACATGGATATCGAAAAGATGGGACAGACAATTATTTTTAACATCGTTCTTAACACTAATATCTCACGAATGAAATTAATGAAAACGTGATTCTCCCAGGATTCGAACCTAGGATAGCTCATACAGAACTTACACGCTCTAACCATTACATCATCAAGACAATAAGTATATGATCACACTAATGCCTTGAAAGTAAAGGGAAGGTTCAAGGACTTCCAATCTCAGGAACATAAGGAGGGTGGACTCTGAAGCACAGGGGAATACCGCCGCCGGGGTTGAAGGGTGGCCAATACCAAACCATAGCAGTGTGGAACTCTGTCGGTAATGCAAGGGACGAGGACCAGGATGTCAGTGTCCAAAATACCTCGTTTGACGAAGGCGTGGGGGTTGGTCGTACGTGGGGCGTTATGATAGCAGCTGTCTGATGTTCACCGCCGGGAGTGTCGGGAATGCTGGTCGCGCAATCATGAGAGGTTATGGAGCATCGTATAATCTTGTAGAATCTGCTCAAAATCTGTATTTGTGTTTGTTGTATCTGTCATTCTTTTCTATTTGTTCACTAATATTTGTTGTATCTGGTCATCTGTTTATCTAATAGTCTGTCTGTATAAATACCTATCTATCGACCTACCATACCAGACCAGATGGCTGGAGTAAAATAGGAAAGAAGAGTAATTTGACATAGGAAGAACAAGCTGAGAAGGGAGAAGTACAGTAGAAGACTGAAAGTTCTCGGGATCAACCAAGTTGCGTCATTGTTCATATGTCGAGAAAACTGTACTGAAACTGTTCTGGTGCTGCTTATCCCTATTTGGTCTGAGGAGGTCTTTTCGGACCTCCCCTGTTTCCTTTAGTTTGGAAATTTCAAGACTTTTCACTCCATTAGTTGATGTGACCAAAACTCGAACGTAAACTTGTGGTTTACGTTTATGCCCGCCTTCGTACCTATAATCCTTCATAACCATCTGTCTATCTTCTATCTATTCCTTCATAACCATCTGTCTATCTTCTATCTATTCCTACATTTATTTAGCTACTGTCTATCTACATATTTGTATATGTATTTATAATTATATATACCTATCTATCTATCTAATTTGATCAAGACAGATGTACAGTATATATAGAAGTGAGTGAAGTTCCATATGTATACACATATATACCATCTGCCTATACATCTATCTATATCTAAATGTATCTAGCCATCTGTCTATTCTTCTTGTTTATCTATTTGTCTATGTACTTCTCTATCTATCTATCTGCTTCTCGCTATCTATCTTTCTATCTGCTACCGATCCAAGAAAACTTTGTATATTGGTGTGACCTAAGTTCCTCCAATGTAAACTTGTGGTGAACTACTTGCCCGCTTTTGTGCCTTCGATCCTCCTCAACCCTGTGTATCTATCCACCTAGCTATCCCTACCTTTATCTAGCCAGCAATCTATTCCTCATTATGTGTATATCTGTCTGTCTATTTACTTATCTATCTATCTGCCTGTGCATCTAAATATCAGTCTCCTTCCGTTACATTCCAACTGATGGTAAATTAATAAGTCGTCATCTTCATTACTCAGCTATTACGAAGAATTTGTTAGCAAAGAATGTTGTTAATGAAGGGGGTAGTGCTTGGTTTTTGGTCTATATATTTATGTATTGATATGTTGTTAATGAAGGGGGTACTGCTTGGTTTTTGGTCTATATATTTATGTATTGATATGTTGTTAATGAAGGGGGTACTGCTTGGTTTTTGGTCTATATATTTATGTATTGATATGTTGTTAATGAAGGTGGTACTGCTTGGTTTTTGGTCTATATATTTATGTATTGATATGTTGTTAATGAAGGGGGTACTGCTTGGTTTTTGGTCTATATATTTATGTATTGATATGTTGTTAATGAAGGGGGTACTGCTTGGTTTTTGGTCTATATATTTATTTATTGATATGTTGTTAATGAAGGGGGTACTGCTTGGTTTTTGGTCTATATATTTATGTATTGATATGTTGTTAATGAAGGGGGTAGTGCTTGGTTTTTGGTCTATATATTTATTTATTGATATATTTTTTTGAGTTTCTTCGCTAGACCTCCATCAAGACTAGAAAAACACCCCCTAGACCCCCCTTCAAGATACATTTGTAAATTTTTCGGTAGAACAATGTCCAGGCCAAAGACCGGATGTGCATTAAATTACAGGCTCGCTATGGCTCACCAGGAAAAAATCGACATCTAAATGGTCCGAAAAGTCTTAAAATTGACAACGAAATGGGGCAAAAGGTGTTAAAATCGCCAAACTAATGGGCCGAACGTCTTAAAATTTCAAAACTAATGGGGCTAAACACGAGGGAGAAAGGGCTCCATAGAAACGACCCATGTCCCCTTAAAGTAAATAAAACTCGACTGATCGCTTTTCTTCGTAGCGAGATATTGTGATTTTTGTTTTCATTATTTCTCTAAAAGCAAGAGATTCTTTGCTTAACATTAACTGATCTGACGTGTTGTGGGTTATGATATTGTGTTTATAAATTAATGAGAATTTTGCTTGCTTTTGCCATATTCGAGCAATGTATTTTAGTCTGTTCCTCAGGCTAACAATAACACCTTTCCATACCCCCTTTAAACATGCATGATTGTTTTAGTTACAGGCTCACTATCGCTCACCCAGACAAATAAATTGAGACCTGATTGGGGGTAAGCGTTTTATATCGCTTACCTAATGGGGTTAAGCGTCTTAAAATCTCCAAACTGATGGAGCGAAACAAAGTCGGTCTATAAAAACACCCCCCATGGATTAAATAGGGTTAAGGAGGTAGTGCTTGGTTTTTGGTCTATATATTTATTTAGTTATGTATTTTTTTGTTTCCTCGCTAGACCTCCATCAAGCTAAAAAAAAAAAACCCGTACACCCCCTTTCAAGATAAATTTGTAAATTTTTCGGTAGAAAAATGTACCGTCCGAAGGCCGGTTCCTTCTAATATTACAGGCTCGCTCTCTCGCTCGCCAGGAAAAAAATTGACACTTAAATGGCACGAAAGGTCTTAATATTGACAAATAAATGGGATGAAAGATCTCAAAATCGCCAAACTAATGGAACTAACTTCTTAAAATCTCAAAACTAATATGCTAAACACGAGAGAGAAGGGGGTCCAGGAAAAGCGACTACCTCCCCCTTAAACCACGCCGGCAGCTATCCCCCCCACCCCCCTCCCTGGCTCCTATTAACCCTTTGAAGATCCAATACGCATTTCTTTTCTGTTTTCTGGCTATTATTAGAAGATTTTATTCAGATTAGGAAGGGTATGTGGAAGTCTGAGGGTTAATTGAGATGGTCTTTACCCTTATACATCCCACAGATCCTTCTTAAAATACATAAACTAATCTTTACCCTATAAATCACACAGATACTTCATAAACTCAATAATATCTTATAATGGTAGCCAGAATAAACTGTGGAAGTGTGTGACAATCTTCAAAGGGTTAAGGGAATAGCACTTGGTTTTTGGGATATATATATATATATATAATTATTTTTGAGTTTCCTTGCTAGACCTCCATCAAGCTTAGAAAAGCACCCCCTAGACCCCCTTTCAGAATAAATAAATACATTTTTTTGGTAGAAAAATGTCCCGGTCGAAGGCCGATCCCTTCTAAAATTAGAGGCTCGCTACCGCTCGCCAGAAAAAAATCGACACCTAAAGGGCACGAAAGGGCTTAACTCCTTCAGACATATTATGTTCCAATAAGTCCGAGGAGGCTGGAGCCCCGGGATCATTGCCACTGCCCCGCACTACACTCACATCAACACTGCGGCCGTTAGAAATATCGGAGGTGGATGAGGTTGCCACCAACGGTTTTATCGTAAGGTAACTTATCGGACTTACTGAGCTCCATATGACGCTAGTGCGTCATATAACTTATTATAGAGGTATGGAGATAAGTCCATATGACGCGATCGCGTCATATATGTCTGGGGAAGTTAATATTGAATAAATAATGAGGCAAAATGTCTCAAAATCGCCAAACAAACGGAACGAACGTCTTAAAACCTCAAACCTAATATATGCTAAACCTGACAGAGAAGGGTATCCATAAAAAGCGAGTACCGGTACTACCCCCTTAACGTATAAATAGCAGTGGTGTTTTGGTGGGTATTTTGGTGGATCAGATTAGCGGCTTTGATGATGTGTGCTGCACAGAGGGACTCTTTTTATAGCTACCACTGAACTATAAACGCTACTGGAGGCTTTTGATAATTTCCATACACTGTTAACCCCTTGTGTACCGGTGAGGCTTTTTTGTTTTATTCTAGCTGTATTTAGACGACTGTGTGCAGTTTAAAAATGATCTGTGGTAGTAAAAAGGGTTAAGTGAGATAGTTCGAGGCCTGTTAATTGCTGGAGGCCCTTTCGGAACCGGATAAAACCGTGTAATAGCCAGAACAAAGTTAAAAGGACGGCACCGGTATTGTAATGGTAATAAAAAAGTCCATTGATGTTATGGTCACAGTACAGGCAACCGTATTGCCAACATAATACCATAATTTTAACATATCTAACCATTAACCCTTTAAGGGGGTACTGCTTGTTTTTTGGTCAATGTATTTATCTATTAATATATTTTTTAAATGTCCTCACTATACCTTCATCAAGCGTAAAATATGACCCCCTAGACCACCTTTCAAGATAAATTTGTAAATGTTTCGTTTGAAAAATTTGCCGGCCAAAAGCCGGTTCCTTCTAAAACATGTGTTTGCAAATTTCATTAATCGATTTTAGGAGTATAGTTGGTTGTTGGAAGGAACATAATAATTGATATTGGTTCAGGGGTAATTTATCGAGAGGTGGTTAAGGCCCCATTAATTGCTCTTTCCATTCACATATGCATAGCCTACGTGAGTTGCAGTTGGGATGTGTGTACATGCTTAGATTGATATGCAGGATTCGAAGTTGCATAATAAATCGTAGGCAGTGTCCACCATTCTTTAAACTGTCTTCGTGGTGCGATGCATAAGGTGTTGATTTTCGGTGTGAGCATCCTGGGTTCGAATCCACGGACTGCCACATGTGTTTGTAAATTTCATTAATCGAGTTATATGTTGGTTGTTGGAAGGAACATAATAATTATAGGGTCGCTATATCGCTCGCCAGGAAAAAATGGACACCTAAATGGCAGGCAAGGTCTTAAGATTGAGAAATAAATGGGGTGAAAGGTCTTAGAATCGACAAACTAATGGAGCGAACGTCCTAAAATCTAAAACACTAGTATGCTAAACATGGGGCAGAAAGGGGTCCAGAAAAAGCGACTACCTCTCCCTTAAGCCTTAAGTCAGAATTCGTGGACCCTTATATTTGTTCTTGTTTGTGTAATAATAACTATCTGGATTGATGTTTGGATAAAACTTGGTTCTCAATAAATATAATTTATAGTGTTGTGGTTTCCCGAGATATACTTCCATAATGGGGACATTGTAGACTCCAATAGAGCAGGGCAATACCCGAGGGAGGCCTCATAGGCATAGGATAAGGAGTTGCTGGAGCCCCTGTCTCATTTGTCTGGCCTCCTTCACTCTTTCTATTTGTGCCTCACAAACACAAAGAGTAATCTAACTAGCTCTTACAAACACCTCCTCCTCCTATTTATTTCACTACACAAAACAAGCACACCACCCTTGTTTCCAATACACCAGAAAACAAATTGTTAATTATGACCACCAACCACCCTTAATTTGGCTCTGTCAGTCTTTCAACTTTGGGGGAAACACGTGTTACTGGCAGCTTTGCCTTTTGTCTCCCTCATACACATAGACACAAATATAAAGGTGAAGCCCGGGAATATTTATGAGTAGGCTAGGGCCTGGCATCCGATTTTTTTTTTTTTTTTTTTTCTATGTCCTTGTGGTGGAATCTGTGGATAACATGGGAGCGTTTCATTGGTAAACGTGGTCGGGGTTGTGAGAGAGATGTGTATCTTTGATATCTTAAATGTTTGGACAGAGCAGCAACCAGTGGTGCTGCTATAGGTGGTCCATTCCATATGTTAATTTTACTTGTTCCGAAAAAGAAAAAAAATCCCACACCTCGTTTCATTAGTTAGGAGATTTTAAGACGTGTCACCCCATTAGTTTGGCGATAATAACACGCCTCACCCCATTCAGGTGTCGATTTGTTTTGTGGGGGTGGGAGGTTGGAGGCTTTCTGCAGAACATTTATCTATTGGCAAATATACAAATTTAGCTTGAAGCTTGACTAGGTGGATTTTTTTGTTTAGTTTGATGAAAGTCTAGGAACTGCTTTGCTTTCATTTATTTTACAACCATTTTCTCTTGTGTAATGTGTTGACTTCCATTTCGTCAAAACCAATAATAACTGTATATGCTTGATTTAGGTCACCTCTTAGCCAGCGTGTTGTCAGAAGATAAATAGATTAACCCTTTCAGTATCGGTGCCAGCCTTTTAACATTATTATGGCTATTATAAGACAATTGTATTCAATTTCAAAAGGACCTCTAGCAATTTTATTAACAGGCTTCGAAATATCTCATTTAACCCTTTTTACAACCTCAGATTCTTATGAAAATACACAAAACCCTCTAAATATAGCTAGAATATAAAATCAAGCTGTCGCCGCTACAGAAGAGGTCAATAGATGCACTGATTGGATTTACACACCCACTCATTCTAAAATCTATGAGGTGAGTCAGACCATAATAATTGACCACTATTAATTAAGGGGACAGTGGTTATTTTTCCGGGTCTACTTATCTATATACAGTATACATATATGTTTTATTTTACTCGCTAGACCTCCATCAAGCTTAAACAAACCCCACCAACACCCTCCTTCATGATAAATGTGTACATTTTTCGATAGAAAACTTTCCAGGCCGAATGCCGGGTCCTCGTAAAATAAAGGATGGATCTTTACCATAAATATTATAGGCCTACATATTCATCTGGATCTGGGTTCCAGGCTATGATCCGGATCGCCTCCTAAATTGAATCACTTCTTCCTTGGCATATATCCTATCTGCCCATCAAATTTCGTGAACACCGGTTCATAGCGCAAATCCTATAAGCCCACCAAACTTCGTGTAAATCTCTAGATCGCCTCCTAAATTGAGTCACTTTTTCCTTGGCGCATATTCTATCTGCAATTTTCGTGAGAAGCAGTTTATACCTTTGTGGTATATTACAGACAGGCAGAGACACAAATGGAGGGAAAAACATAACCTCCCTCCAACTTCTTTGGCAGAGATAGTAAATATACTATAATTGTAAATGTATAAAACATTATAATAAATATACTGTATATCATCTCGGAACACTAGGCTATCCAATGAAACAAACCTTTTTTTGTTTTCATCCAAACAAAGCAGTGGTGAGCGCAGCACTCGCAAATATTTCCCAGTTATGGTTATTTCAAACAGTTGTAGTCGGCCCTTTCCGATTGACAACTGGCAAATATATAACTGGCTCGATATGAAGGTGTTTGTCTCTCTTTTATTTTAGTCTATGCATATAAAGATAAAGTAATGTATAATCCAAGACATGTGCTGTTTGGCTACATTCATTCCTTCATCATTACCTCCGCTAACGATGCTGGACGTAGGTTATGTTTTAGCCTATGTTTGTTTGTTGGTGTGTCTATCTGTGTATCTGTAAACAAGATATGTATATAAGTTATGAACCAATTATCACGAAGTTTGGCGAACAAATAGAATATGCACCAAGGAAGAAGTGATGTGTGTGAATTTGTGTTTTTATCTGTTTGTTCGTTGTTTTATGTTGTTGTGTTTTCCCTGTTCTTGCTCTGTCTTGAGTCGGCCACCCCCAAGAAGAAAAGGAAAACAATTATAAAATAGAATGAAATGGAAAATACAAATAAAATAGGAAAAATGGGGATTGGGCCTGAGCATATAGATAGATAGATAGATAGAAGAAGTGATTCAACTTAGCAGGTGATCGATAGAGAGCATGCCTCCGCCAGCGTAGGCGGCTCACAAAGTTATGAAGCAATGTTCACGAAATTTAGTGGACCGATATGATATGTACCAAGAAGTGATTGCATTTAGGAAGTGAGCACATCCCTCTGCTAGCACAGGTGGAGTGACCCTTTAGCTTCATCTAATTTGGAAAACATTCGACGGTTTTATTCAGCTTAGGAAAGACTAGTCATATACTTTATAATATCAAGGGTATGAAAAAGTACATATAGTTAAGCTAGATATATTAATAGTGATTTCCTTTAATTATGTTTTATGTCTTTCTATATAGTTATGTTGTATATCACTATCAATATACGTTTAACACCTTACGAGCGGCCTATGCGGTTTATTTATGTGTACCGCACAGCGGGGTGTTTTTAGCCAAAATAGGGCTGTTTACGTGATCATTTTCATGCCTAAATAAGACCCAGAACGTAAAACAAGTACCTATCCCTGAAAGGGCATAAACAGAGCTTTCGAATGACACCATAACGATCCTTGTATGATGGATAGTTTTCTTGCAATAACCGTGCAACGCGAGTGCAAAAAGCAGGTAATTCGGTACTTTCAGTACATAATTGAGTATGTAGCGAGTGAGAGAGGGAGGAGGGAGCTGAGATTTGTGTCAGTAGGTTCGCCGCGGTGGTCTGGAGCAGTCATACGCTCGCTAGTCTCCTGCCACCACTTGTCTCTCTCTCTCAGCCACATTACGTGCTGAAATTGCCACTCGAGTTATGTCGAGCGCCGCCACATAGTCCACATTTTTTTAACTCGACTTATGTTGCTCGCCGCTAAATAAGGGTTAAAGGGTATTTTATTATTTAATGAAAATTTTTAATGACCCATTTTTCAAACATATTTTTACCCATATTTTTACAACGAAGTATTTTATAATACTTCAATTTAGGGGATATATTTTCTGAACCCCCATCTCCCTCATGTTTAACCCCATCAGACTTGATATTTTAAGACGTTCGCCCCTTTAGTTTGGCGATTTTAAGATCTTTCGCCCAATTTCTTCGTCTATTTTAAGACCTTTCGTGCCATTTAGATGGCCGGTTAGGCCGTAGTTGGGAGTGCTTTAATTATACCAGTTTGGGAAAAATTTGGTGGGTTCGTTTTTGGTATATTCCTTATAGCGGGATTTGAAGATTTCTACAGAATTTGCCTGAATAACTTTTTCCGGTAGTTTATTCCATCTGTCGACAATTCGCTGAGAGAAACAGTTCTTTCTGATCTGTAGGCGGCTCCTCTCTTTATATATTTTTTAACTGTGGCCTCTCAGGCCAGTCTCGCTCGGGGGAAAAAGATGAGAGAAGTCCTGCTCTTGAGTTGTCATCCTGTAGACCTGGATCATGTCAGCTCTGCCGCGATGGAACTCCAGAGTTGGGAGGCCAAGATGTCTCAGTCTTCCATGGTAGGGGAGATCCTTCAGTGAGTGAACCAGTTTCGTGGCTATTCGTTGGACCCCTTCCATCAACTTAATTTCTTTTAGTTTAAAGGGTGACCATATACAGGTAGCGAATTCTAGTTGGGGCCTGATTAAGGTCTTATATAGTAGTGCGAAAATGTATTGGTCCATATAATAGTCCATGAGCCAGGCCAGATATCGGTACCACCTGGGGTGACTAAACACGAATGGTACTAAAATGTTTATAGAGTGACTGTAAGTACATTAAGATATGATAGCCTTCTCGCACTGGTAGCTTAGTCTAATTTTTTTGATGCAATAGGGGCGCTACCCAAAAATAAAGATTTTTAGCGTGACGCTCGGCGTTTTCCTCATTTTCTTTAAAATCCATCACACAATCATCGCGAAACTTTGAACACCTATGTAGAATTATATTCTCTACCAGAGTTGTTCCTAGGTATTTTTCAAATTTCCTCATATTTCGGAATATACTCTATATTTTGGGTATTTTCCTCTAAATCTAGAATAAATCCTTAAATATGGGGAACATTGAAAAATATATTCTAACAGCTCTTGTAGCTTATTTGATTCTCTACAAGAATTATTCCGATGTGTATTTCAAGTTTCTCCATATTTAGGGGTTTATTTCATATTTGGGGATTTTTTGTTATATTTTGGGGATAATTTATTATTGGAAGGAGCAAACATATGTAGAGTGGTTTCCATGTAATGTGTTTGTTTGTTCATGGTTTAATGGTGATATTTTTTGCAGGTGTGTGTCGACTGTTTGACGGCAGGATGGAACCATCTGCGAGGAAGAGAGCACGGATCGACTGTATCATCCACTGCTCTGATGATGACAGCGATGCTCTGGTGTCACCACTGGAACACATTGCTCAGGGCTGCAGAAATCAGGCAGCATGATCCAGTCCTGGAAGCAGCCAAGGGCCTTGAAGAAGGAGGAATACCACACATACATTATCACCGTAAATGTCGTAGTCTCTTTACAATGAAGAAGTCACTGGATTCTATCCTTGCCAAGGGTGTCAAGATAGAATCAGCAAGCATCGACCCCAGGAGGAGGGCATCAAGGGATGCCCCTAGTACTAGCAGGGTGTATGCCAAAGTATGTATCTTCTGCGAGAAGTCAAGCAAGTACATAAAAACAACAAAGACAAGGGAGCCACTCATACAGTGTGTTGAGCTACGAGCAGATGAGAAGATTCGCAGAGCAGCAATAAGGAAACTCAACCAGAGAATCCTTGGTTTAGTTAGCAGAGACCTTGTTGCTGCAGAGGGTCACTACCACAAGTCGTGCTACAAACTCTTCACAAAAGATGATTTCCCAGCGGCCGCCAGGTCGGGTGCAGGTGAAAATCAGGAAGAAAGCGAGGAAGCACGCTACGAAGAGGTTGAGACAGAAGCCCTCGAGGAACTCTGCTTGTATATAAGGACCAAATTATTCCCCAACCCAGAGGTACTGCCTATGACAAACCTCACATCTAGGCTTGAGAGATCCATGATGTCCCGTGGTATTATCCAACTGAAACCAGCGACAAAGAAACATGTTCGCCGAAAGATTGAAACCGAGTTTGGAGAATCACTACGCTTTGTCCCAGATGAGAAAGGAAAGCTTCTAATCTATCCACGCAGCCTCTCAATGGACGACCTTGCCCGGCAAGCACACAAAATGGCAAAAGACCTGCAAGAAGCAAGAGCAGCTAACTCTGAAGATGTCTTAACCAAAGCAGGAATGCAGCTGAGGAATGAGATCAATAAACAAGATGTGAGTCAGCCATGGCCTCCCGATACAGATCAGAATGTCATTCCTGCAGCAGTCACTCAATTCCTGCACACCCTGCTGACAGGAGAGTGTGAGTGTGAAACTCCCTCTGAAAGAGCTCAACGTCTTGCCACTTCCTTTGGCAGTGACTTGGTCTTTGCTGTTACCAGTGGCAAGACAAAACCACCCAAGCACGTACTGCTGACCAATGCTGTAAAGTCTTTGACAGGAAACACAGAACTGATCCGAACTCTGAATCGTCTTGGTCACTGTGTGTCTTACTCAATGTTTGAGGAGATCGATACAGCCCTTTGTATCCAGAAGCTGGAATGCTCAAAGGATGACATTCCACTGCCAGCAAACATCTACCCTGGTGTGTTCACAACCCTGGCCTGGGATAACATTGACCGACTTGAAGAGACCCTAAGTGGAGCAGGTACTTCTCATAGAGTCAATGGCATTGCTGTCCAGTCCAAGGTTGCAGGCTCTGTGCCAGAGAAAGTCCTGCCAGAGATTACCAAGTCCAAGATAAGAAGCATCACTCAGACATTATCAATGCTGCCAATATACAATGTTGGGCGGCGGGCAGGGCCACCTAGGATTGAGACTGCGTATGTCGACACTACCAAGGAAGTCCAGGATTCAAAGACAAAGAACCATATCTGGCTTCTTACTCGAATGTCAGACCATGAGGACCAGTCCATCAGCAGTTGGGACTGGGTTCAACATCAAAATGCGCAGAGACATTGCAGTGGTTCAGGACACTGTAAGCTACCTGCCCACTATCAATGCTCCCGCAACAGAAATGTCCACCGTTAATGAAATCTTGGAACAAACGCATGCTATCATGCAGTCCTTACAGCTTAACAAGATTGTGTGCGTGTTTGATCAAGCACTCTATGCCAAAGCTGCCGAAGTTATCTGGAAACAAGAGAAGTTCAAGAACATTATCATCAGGATGGGCGTCTTCCACACAATCTGTAATCTCATCTCCACCATAGGAAAGAGGTTTCAAGATGCAGGTCTTAGAGATCTGTGTGTGGAATCAGGTATCATCGCAGAAGGATCAGTGTCAGGAGTGATGAACGGCAAGAGGTACAACAGAGCAGTGAGACTACACAAGCTCGTGTATGAAGCACTGATGAGGCTTGCATGGAAAGGCTTCCTTTCATGGCTAGAAGAAAACCATTCAAGGGACATACACCATCTAGATGAAACACTGAAGGACATCAACAGCTTTCACAGCAATGTGTCTCAGGGGACTCTTTCAAGAGCTGATGGAGAGTGAATCATGCACACATATCATGAAGCTTTTCCAAGTTTATCTTGAGACCCTCAGAGATGAACACAACCTCTCAGCATTCTGGATGTCATACCTGGACATGGTTGAGATCATGCTGGACTTAATTCGAGCCTCCAGAGAAGGCAACTGGATGCTCCACCTAGGAGCAATCCGACAGATGATACCGTGGTGTTTTGCCTATGACAAAGTGAAACTATGCCCGGTTCCTAACCTACTACTATGCCTTGATGTCTCGACTGCCCATTGAACACCCAGAGGTCCATGAACACTTCATGCAAGGTGGCTTTTCGGTCCAGATCGGTAGCAAGAATCCCTTTGGACGGATCCCTGTGGACCAGACAATCGAAGAGACGATCAACAAAGACACCCAGACACCAGGGGGCACAAAAGGCTTCAGCCTGAAAGGCGGAGCTGTCGCCAGGTACTACCTGACATCGGAGTATCGCAGCAGGTACTTAAGGCAGCTCAGGACTATGGTAGTAGGCCAAAAGTATACTGACTTCAGCCACCCAGACCTACAGATGCCCAGGATTAGAAGAGATGAGGCCGATGTCCAATCTTTAGTTCAACTGATGGAGACCAGCTGGTTGAAACCCCTTCAACGCAGAGCAAGAAGATCTTGTCAGTTTGTCAACTGCGACTATGGCACCACCAGAAGTTGTCAAAGACCTTCTAGGGGCCTACAGAATAGGAGAGGATGCATATCAAGCCTTCAAGGAAGAGCGCCTGGAGATCGATACGCCAACTATACAGTTTCATGACACGATGACGAAGACGAAACTGAGAACGTTCACTAACATCAGAATGAAGCCACGCTCACAAGACCATGCCAAGGAGGTTATCTTAAAGGCTGACAGGAAACCTATTTGGCCAGATGATCCTTGTTGCCGAGAACAGAAAGCTCAAAATGAGTGATGTCTTGGCTCATCCCCTGGGGCCTTTGCCTTGGGCACTTGCCAGCGGTGATGGGTCTCTCCGCAAGACCAACAAGGCTGCCCTCGCAAAGGAGTTAGAGAGGAATGTTTCTCCTGCAGAAGTGATACCCGAGCCCTCTGCTACCATAATTGATGGGATGAGCCTGGTCCACAAACTGAAGGGAAACGACAAAACTTTTTCACAGCTTGCAGGTACAGCACTGAGTCACGCTGTTCATGAAGGTGCTAAGAGCAGGCGCATTGATGTTGTGTTTGATATCTACAAGGAGACATCCATCAAGGATGCAGAACGAGCCAAAAGAAGTGCAGGCACAGGAATTCATTTCAAGAACATTCAACCTGGGCACAACATCCAGCAGTGGAGAAAGTTACTCGGTAGTTCCTCCAACAAGGCAAGTCTTATCAAGTTCTTGGTAGAAGAATGGAAGGCACCACAGCACAGGGAGAAGCTCAAGGACAAGGAGCTGAATGTCACATGTGAGCAGTGCTGCTTCAAGATCACCAAAGAGCAGTGGGAAGAGGCTCCTGAGCTTAAGTCAACTCAAGAAGAAGCAGACACACGCCTTCTTCTCCATGCACTTCATGCAGCAGAATCTGGGAACAAGTCTGTCATCATCACTGCAGAAGATACAGACGTCATGGTGTTGTGTCTTGGCATGTGCCACAAGATCCCATCCCATCTGTTCCAGAAGTGCGGGACGAAGAACCGGACAAGATTCCTGGATATCACCACACTGAGCCGCACACTGGGAGGCAGCGTGTGTGATTCATTGATTGGTATGCATGCCTTTACAGGCTGTGATACCGTCAGTGCATTCGCTGGCCGAGGGAAGATGACGACACTCAAGCAGGTGAAGATGGACAAGACATACCAGCATGCTTTTCACGAACTTGGACGCTCATGGGAAGTGTCTCCTGAACTCTTTGAGAAGCTACAGGAAATCACCTGCCACATGTACCTACCATCTACCCACACAACTAAGGTAAACAAGCTTCGGTATGAGCTGTTCTGTGCAAGACGTGGAGAGGTAGAGTCAAGTCAACTCCCTCCTTGTGAGGACTGCCTCTTCATGCATGCACTGCGTGCAAACTACCAGGCTGCGATCTGGAGGAGAAGTCTTCAGAGCCAGCCATTTGTTGCGAACCCAACAGACTGCGGTTGGATGACAGATGAGGACGGTAAGCTTGCCGTCAACTGGATGCGAGGCTCACCAGCACCAGATGCTGTTATGCAGCTACTGTCTTGCAAGTGTGTGCGGTCATGCGAACTCCCTAAGTGTACTTGCCTCAGCAATGGTCTAAAATGCACGGACATGTGCAGGTTACAGACATGTCAGAACAAGGCTATTGAAGAAGAGCCGGTGGCACAACAGTCAGATTCCGAGTCTGACGTAGATGATATTTAGGAGTAGTAATTTGCCATAATAGTATGTACAAGCCCATGGCATGCTTAGTGTGTATTTACAGGACTTGTATTAAATGTGACAATTACTATATGCATTTTGTTGACATTTAGGCATTCCTGTCCCCAAATTTGACATTTTTAAAAAATTCGGAATTTTCGGTAGGGTATGTCTATTCAAGAAGTGATAACGACCATTAAGCTACCAATGTGCAAGGGCTATCATATCAAAACATAAACTAGAGACATGTAGCAAGCTAAAAACACCTAAGAGAATTAGTCACCCCGGGTGGTACCGATATCCCAAAATTCGGGTCTTGGCTCATGGACTATAAGAGAAGCTCCTCTTCACCAAGCCGAGCATTGTGTTGGCCTTTTTTACCTTATCGGCAATATGCTTACTGAAGTTGAGATCGCTCTGAAATGTCACTCCAAGGTCTTTCTCAGAATCCGCTTGAATTAGTTGTATGTAGTCTTGACCAGCTCCCATGGTGTATTGGTGTTTGGGGTTACCATACCCAAAATGCATTGTTTTACACTTAGAAATATTAAATTGGAGGTGCCATGTACTGGACCAGACTGAGAGGTTGTCTAAATCATCTTGGAGGGATTCACACACGAGCTCGTCGTCAAAGTTGAGACTGATCTTTGTATCGTCGGCGAACATATGGACCAGATTCTTGACTCCGTCTGGCAGATCGTTGATAAAAATCAAGAACAGGACTGGGCCCAGCATACTCCCCTGGGGGACCCCACTCAGTACTTCTCCCCAGATTGAGCTGGTTCCATTTAGAAGCAGACACTGGGTACGGCCAGTTATAAAGCTAGAGAGCCACTTTAGAACGTTTCCAGATATTCCCATAGCTTCTATTTTGGCCAATAACCTCTTGGTAGGTACTGTGTCGAACGCCTTTTGGAAATCCAAATACACAACGTCGACTAACTTGCCTTCGACGACTGCTCTGGTCCATCTCTCAATGGCATCAATCAGTTGGAGAACGCAGTCTCTTCCACGAATGAAGCCATACTGTTGGTTGGAGAGTAGTTGGTTCTGGATGAGGTTGTCCATTATGTGGTCTCTAAGGATGCTCTCCATCAGCTTGCAGGTTACACAAGTTAGACTAATGGGTCGATAGTTGCCAGGATCTGACCTGTCTCCCTTCTTAAAAATTGGTGTGATATTTGCCTGCTTCCAGTCGTCTGGGACCTTACCTTCGTTAAAGGATCTTTGAAATAGCCTTGAGAGTGGTTCTGCTATCTGATTCTGAACCTCTTTAAGGAGGCGGGGTGGCAGTTCATCTGGGCCACCAGCACTTGAGATTTTGAGAGCTGTGAGCTTCTTGTAAACATTTTCTTTGGTGAATATGACCTGATCCAGTGGGGAGGTTACGTTCCTCTGCTGTGGTAGGGGGATGTAGCTTGTATCTTCTCTGGTGAAAACTTTTTGGTAATGGTTGTTTAGTAGGTTTGATTTCAGCTTGTATGTATCTGCTACCTGGTGATCTGGCAATTTTAGATCTCCCATAGTAGTTTTGGTTTTAGTTTTTTTTTCCTTACATATTTCCAAAAGCTTTTCACGTCATGTTTGATGTATAGTGCCAGGTTTTTTTCAAAGTTTTTCTTAGCTTGTCGAATCGAAGCAGTAGCCGTGTTTCTTTTTACCTTGTAATCATCGTAGCTGTCGGGGTTTCCTGAGTAATAATAGATATTCCATGCTCTGTCCCTGGCTTTAATTTTTCTGCCGACTTCAGGGGTCATCCATAGTGGCTTCTCCTTTTTGCCACTTGCTGGTAGTACTTTGGTTGGAGTATGTTTCCTGAAGGTTGACAAGAGTAGTCCTTTGAGTGAGTTCCAGACGTTTTCAGTTCCATCACTCTGGAATACTGTGTCCCGATTGGCGCTGGCAAGTTCCTCTCTTATAGCATCATAATTGGCTTTGTGGATCATCCATCGAGTTGACTTGGTACTGGGGTCCTCGGAATATAATTGCAGCTTTGTTTGGAGAATGAGGTGGTCGCTGGCACCCAGGGGAGGTTGATATTCGATAGAGTTCAGCATGTATGGCTCACTTGTTAGCACTACATCCAAGATTCTAGGTATGTCTTCCCTTCTGTGTCGAGTTGGTTTGTCAACATGTTGGGACCAGTATGAATCCTGAATACTGTACAAGATGACCTCCTCTAAGTTATTGGAGGACTGCCAGGTGCCAGGTCTCACAATTGGTGTTCCTCATGCTTAAATCACCCACCACTATAACATGGGAGTAACCTGATTGATTTGCTTCCTGAAATAGTTGAGGAAGTAGGTTAGAGTTTTCAGGCAAAGTGTTTGGGCTTCGGTATATGCATCCGATGAGGGCAGTATCGTGACCTCTTAATTTTACGCCAATCCATAAAGCCTCCGAAAACATATGCTGGGTTAGTGAATCATCAATATTAGCTTTAATGCCCTCCTTCACATAAATAGCTATACCGCGTTTACATGTTGGGATACTAAGGTTTGTGAAAGGCTGCTGGTACCCGGGAATTTGTAGTTCGCATTCCAATACTGGGTACAAGGAATGTTTGGGAAGAACTTCAGTAACCGCTATAATATCGGGAGAGTGAATGCTAACATGAGCAATTAAATCGGGAACCTTATTTGTTAAAGTATCAGTGTTAGTGTACATTAAACTAATTGAATTCATGTGCGTCTGTACAATAGGTGCAGGAGGGTTAGTACGAACAATATTTACATTTCTTGTGCTGTGCTCATTGTTCTCCATTTCCATCTAAAAGAAATGGCTGAGCCGTGGTCTCTCCAGGCATGGGAGTGGCTGCGGAAGTGGCATCTACAGGTGGGACTGACTCATGATTGCTGGTGTTTGGGGCTTCACTCAGACTGCTCGGTGAGATGGCTACTGGTTGGGCATTTTGGAGTGTTAAACTCCACTGGGGGGTTTGCTTTACAATTTTACCTTTGCGGATAACCAAGTCTGTTTCTCCAGCGGCAGTCCGAGCGTCAAGCTCCTGTTTTAATTTGCGACATGTCTCCCTTTGCATGCGGGTTAGATCAGGGGCTATAGCTACATTCCGATGCGGCCAATCCTCACTCATTGTCCGCATCTTTCAGGAATTTTTCAGGATTTTTTGTCGACTTTGAGAATCGGCTAGTGTAATACACAAGGGTCTTGTTTGGTTTCCTCCCGTCATCTCGTTCCTCTTGCCAACCCTGTATGCTTTTGTCACCTTGGCATCATTGACAATTCCCGACTCATTGAGAATATTGTTTAACAGTGCAACATCATCCTCGTTTCTCAGATTCGGCTCTTGATTTACACTTTCGGGTAGCTTGAAAACGATGAGATTCAGCTTCCTTTTTTCAATCTCTCATTCTTCAGCAATGCTCTCTTTAACCCGACAAGCGCGATAGGCCTAACGGAAGGCTTACCATAGCGAACGCGATAGGCCTCACAGAAGCAGGACCATAAAAAAGCCTTCCAAAACATCCCAGGGTCTATCAAAACAAAGGAATTTGTCTCTAGATGAGATAATTCCCCTCTAGTACTCATCCATGTGTTTCTCACCTCCCCCCCCCCCCTCCCCTCCTTATTCCCTCCTCCCACCTCCTCAATTATCACATATTTTTCCTTTTATTTTCATAATTTATCGGTTATTTTTCTCTCCCGCGATAATGTAGCACAAGTGGGTTGCATAAAAGATCGTTATATAACACCCAGATACCGCCCGCTCGCCTCAGTTGACTCACAGACAGCAAGAGGGGAGGGTTGCCTGTGGCTCTCTCTCGCCTGAGATTATGACCGGGTGGCCAATATCTTCGTTTTTCACCACCCAACTTATTTTAGCACTCTTGAAGGTTCATATATACATCATATATGTAAAATAAAAGCATACCGAAAACAAATAATGTTCTATATTGTAAATATAACAAATTCTGTCAGAATCCAAGGCTACAAATGCACAAATAACTACCCTAGCCCCTAGGTCTATTTCGCGTTTATCAGGTTAACTAACTGGCTGATGTTCTCCAGGGGGTGGGGAGTGGGGGGGAGGGGGGTGGATGGTACACTTTGTTGGGCTTGCGGAAGAACTGCTTGGATCTTTTCGTCAATTTTATTCTCAACTTCACTGATTTGTTAGTGACTTCAGATGTTATGAGGCTTTCCAGTGATGGTACTATTTGGGCTACTTCTTGGTGAATCATCGCCTGGATTGAAGTCTGTAGGCTTTCTAATGCTTTGTTTGTTTTTTGTTGCTCACTAGAAATCTGGTTTAGCCTATCAGACATGGACTTGAGGGTTACTACATAAGAATATAAGAACATAAGAAAATGGGAGTCTGCAGAAAGCTGATTGGCCTAAGCAAGGCAGATCCCTGTCCCACACAACCCCAATTACAAAGCCCAATTATAGGCTCAACACTCTAATACCCTGAGGATCATCTTACCAAACCGGTTAGAGATTAACGCAGGATTACGGGGGTCTGCAGAGCGCTGATTGGCCCAACCAGGCTGATCCCCCTTCACACCCAACCCTTCTCGTCCATATGCTTATCCAATTTTTTCTTAAAGCTCCCTATCGTTCTTGATCCCACTATATCACTTTGTAGCCTATTCCACCCATCTACAACTCTGTTACCAAACCAATATTTGCCTATATCTTTTCTGAAACGAAATTTATCTAATTTGAAACCATTGGTACGAGTTCTTTCGCTATCACTGAGCTTTAGTACATTTGTCATGTCCCCTTTGTTAATCCCACTAACCCACTTGAACACCTCTATCATATCTCCTCTAACTCTGCGTCTCTCTAACGAATGTAAACCTAATTTCTTCAACCTTTCTTCATACGGAAAATTTCTAATATTATGGATCATTTTTGTCATTCTACGCTGAATTCTCTCCAATGAATCTATGTCCATTCTGTAATAAGGACACCAAAATTGGACAGCATAATCCATATGGGGTCTCACTAATGACAAGTAAAGTTTTAAGATAACATCAGCAGTTCTGTTACTCACACTCCTTGAGATGAACCCGAGAATCCTGTTTGCCTTATTACGAACGCTTATGCACTGTTTTCTAGGCTTCAAATCATTGCTAACAAACACACCTAGATCTTTCTCTCAGTCTGAATTTTCTAATTCTAAATTAGCTAGTTTATATTTAACATTTGTTTGCATCTTCCCTATCTTTAATACCTTGCATTTGTCAATGTTAAACTTCATCTGCCAATTTACTGACCATTCATGTAAGGTATCTAGATCCCTTTGGAGGCACTCTATATCGCTATCTGAATCAATTGATCTCCCCATTTTAGTATCGTCTGCGAATTTACTTATCCTACTAGTTATACCTAAATCTAGGTCATTTATGTATATAAGAAACAACAGGGGACCTAATACCGATCCCTGGGGGACACCACTTTTGACTGCTCCCCACTCTGACTTGGTACCATTTATGCTGACTCTCTGTTTCCTACCAATTAGCCATGACCTAATCCATCCCAACAACGACCCTCCTATTCCATGTGCCTCAACCTTTCTCATCAATCTCTCATGAGGGACTCTGTCGAAAGCTTTACTGAAATCTAAATATAATATCATATGACTTGTCACTATCTACTGCTTCATATACCTCTGAGAAAAAGCTAAGCAAATTAGTAAGGCAAGAACGTCCCTGAGTGAATCCATGCTGAGAAGAATTTATTAAGTTAAATTTTATTAAGTGGCTTCTAATTTTCCTAGCAATAATGGACTCTAGCAACTTTCCTATGATTGATGTGAGACTAATGGGACGGTAATTGGATGCTATCGATTTATCACCTTTTTTGAAGATCGGAACTACATTTGCAAGCTTCCAAGCTTCTGGAACTAAACCTGTTTCTAATGACTTGTTAAATATAAATGCTAATGGACTACTTAACTCATCTCTGCATTCTTTTAATACTCTAGCATATACCTCGTCAGGACCAGGCGATTTTTGAGGTTTCAGTCTGTCAATTTCCTTAAGCACATCATTTCTACTTATACTAACTGTACTTAACATATTTTCTATACTATCACTATATACCATATTGACTTCTGGAATCTGTGCCAAATTTTCATTAGTGAAAACGGAAAGAAACTGACTATTTAATGTACTGCACATTTCTAAATCATTTTCTGTTATTTCTCCTATTGAAGTTTTTAGGGGGCCTATTACATCTCTAACTTTAGATTTATATAGTTGGTAAAAAGCTTTAGGGTTATTTTTTGAGTCGCTGGCTATCCTTATTTCATAATTTATTTTTGCTTTCCTGATTTCCTTTTTGACCTGTCTTGATAGAGTCTGATAGTATATATGTAAATGATTTTCATCTTTCTTTATTTTTCGATATATTCCTTTCTTTTTTCCTATAAGATCTATTAGCTTATTAGTCATCCATTTTGGTTGGTTCTGCGTCGATCTAAATCTTCTTTTAGGGATATATTTATTTTGAGCATTGTGGAGTGAAGCAATAAACTGGTTATATGTAGGTGGCAAGTTTAACTCTGGCATATCCTGACTTAATTGCTTAACAATAGGGTCCACCCTTAAGTCTCTTCTTAGCCCACCATAATCGGCTTTTCTGAAATCTGGGATAAGTGTCGTATTCTCTTTAGCATTCCCTGTCCATTGTATATTGAAATAAATAGATTTATGATCGCTATTTCCTAGGTGGTCACCAATCTCTACATTATTTATCATATGTTCATTGTTACTGAAAACTAAATCAAGAATATTAATACCTCTAGTCGGCGTATCTATGAATTGAAATAAAAAACTATCTTGTACTACCTCAATAAACTCTACTGAATCGGAGTCGCCTATTTGGTGCTGCCAATCAATGTTCGGAAAATTAAAATCCCCCATAATGCACACATTGCTAAACCTTGATGCTATTTTAATTTCCTCCCAAAACGATTTTCCGCCATTTCTACTCATATTAGGCGGTCTATATATAACTCCAATAACTATGGTCTCACTACCTTCGTTAACCTCTACCCAAACACTTTCATTATCATTATTTAGTCTAATACCTGATTTAATACAGCTTTTTAATGTACTCCTGACAAACACTGCTATACCCCCGCCCCTCCTACTTGTTCGGTCATATTTAAACAAACTATATCCTGGAATATCAAATTCTGCTAAAAAATGCCTAGATTCTGTATTAATCCAGTTTTCAGTTAGCGCTATTATGTCTATATTTTCTGTGCTAACGAGTGCTCTAAGTTCGTTCATTTTGTTACATAAACTCCTACAATTTGTATAATATACCCTCAACCTATTACTTTTATTTGCAACTAATTTTCTATTGTGTTTAGCTAACTTATTATTTCCTGTTGAACTACTAGCTCTAGACGGAAATTCTACTCTATCAGTATTCTCATCTTTACTATCAGTTACATGTGTAGTGTTATCGATACTACTATTACACATCACTATATCCGCACTATCTTGACTGATTATTTCTATTTTACTCACTGGTTTGTCACATGAAGTACCTGCTCCATATGGAGACAGTATTTTACTTACACACCCAGGTTTTTTTAACGAAACCCCGCAACAATCTTGTCGAGTGAGCTGGCCAAGGTCGAAACTCCTAGTCGAGAGAGATGTACTCCATCCTGGGCATACAGTTCATCCTTACCATAAAAGAGGGACCAGTTATCCAGGAATGGAATAGTATTTGCCTTACAATACTTCTCCAGCCGGCTATTTACACCAATAGCCCTGGAGGACCATTCCTTCCTTACCCCTCTTCTAGGCAGGATACTGTTTACCACAGGAACTCCACCTTTTTCCTTGATCCTCTCCAACATTTCCTGATACTTGGAGAGCAACTCTTCAGTCCTGCATCTCCATATGTCGTTGCTCCCTGCGTTGAGGAAGATGATGGGGTCCTCCCCACTCACTTCCATGACAGCATCTATCTTCTCAGCCACCCTCCCGACTCCGGCACCAGGCACGCAGACAACTTTACCAACCTGAGTGTTTGTTGCCCTGCCAAGGTATCTAACCAATGAATCACCGACAATGAAAACAGACTTAGCTTTTTCCTTTTGTCGGCGTGTAGCAGTAGTTGTTGCAGCAGCAGCAGCAGACTCCCCCCCCCCCTCCCCTCTCACTGCCTCGATGATCGCCACTTCATCGCCATCACTCTCATCAGCCAAGGTGCTGAAGTTGTTGTGGGTCTTGACTGGCTGCCTTTTCAGCTTGCAGGCCGTTGCACTAGTTGACACCACTTTCCAAGGGGCTTCACGATCCCTGGGAACACTTCCGGTAGCCTCACACTTCTTCTCCGCCATAGCTAGTCTCAAGGCCAAATTTTCATCTTTGAGACACTGAATCTCCTGCTCCACACTCTCCAGTCTTTCTTGCAAAGCAAGACAAAGCTGGAGAGTATGGGAGGAGACAGCAGACTCATCAACAACAGCCATCACTATGAAAGTTCACTAGGACCTCACTAAGGGTAAACCGGTACACTAGCGGTCACTGGGGACGTCCACACTAGTCACGGGTCAGAGGACAACTGAGGCCGACATGAGGCCCGACATGAGGCCGACATGGGCGGCATATCCATGGAAAGTTTTCCATTGACATCAAAAGATCATACTGTTCCCCAGAAAATCCACAACAGCTAATGCATTCCCACTGTTGGCATATGTTGCAGTTGACACACTTGCTTCCATTAGGGAGTCCTGTTTTGCACAATTCACATTTGTGGGTTTCTTGCTCTTGGCTGTCAATAGGCCTAGGCCGGGGCCCAGTGGGGTTTTTATGATCCGTGATGTCATCAATGGCCTTTTCAACATTAGTAGTAGTAGGCTTACAGGTAGGTTTTGATTTACTCACAGTAGGCTGCGTTGGTTGTAGGCTGGCTTTGTTAGCCCTCCTTCCCTCTACAGGTGACGAGTACTTAGCTGCTCCCTGTTTGTTTACATGAACAGCTGACCCTCTCCTGTGCCTGGTGTATGTCCTCCATTTTTGTCTTTTTGCTCCATTACAAGTATGTCTTAAGGGGTGTTCTTATTAGCTTGATGGCGGTCCAAGTCTAATCATGTAATTTATTAGTAATTCTATTAACTCTTTCAGTACATTACTATTTCTTTGTTTGTTTGTCTTTCTTTTGTTATGCTATAGCTAACACAAGGTGACTTTATGAAGGTTAGAAAAGTATTTTTTTAGAGTCAAAGTATGTATGACAATTTTAACACGCATCAAGAAAACTGATATTTTTATCAATTACAAAAACAAGGGTCACAGGTAATTGTTTTGTGTGGCCTGATTACTGTGAATGTCAATATAGAGCTGGTGTCACACGAGGACTGTAGTGGTGGATGTATTGGAGTCACAGTATTGGAGTGGTGGATGTATTGGAGTCACAGTATTGGAGTGATGGATGTATTGGAGTCACAGTATTGGAGTGGTGGATGTATTGGAGTCACAGTATTGGAGTGGTGGATTTATTGGAGTCACAGTATTGGAGTGGTGGATGTATTGGAGTCACAGTATTGGAGTGGTGGATGTATTGGAGTCACAGTATTGGAGTGGTGGATGTATTGGAGTGGTGGATGTATTGGAGTCACAGTAATGTAGTGGTATGTATTGGAGTCACAGTATTGGAGTGGTGGATGTATTGGAGTCACATTATTGGAGTGGTGGATGTATTGGAGTCAAAGTATTGGAGTGGTGGATGTATTGTAGTCACAGTATTGGAGCGGTGGATGTATTGGAGTGGTGGATGTATTGGAGTCACAGTATTGGAGTGGTGGATGTATTGGAGTCACAGTATTAAAGTCACAGTATTGGAGTGGTGGATGTATTGGAGTCACAGTATTGGAGTGGTGGATGTATTGGAGTGGTGGATGAATTGGAATCAAGTATTGGAGTCACAGTATTGGAGTGCTGGTTGTATCAGTCACCGTATCGGAACGCAGAACATACCAATGTCGAACCTATTATCGGATACTTTTCACTTTCATTGTAATTTGTTTTATCTTGAAGCTCCTAATTTGTACATTCCTATTTAATACAAGAATAAACAAATACGCTTCCTTCAAATTAATGATAACTTGTAATGAATGAATACTGGGATACAATTTGCCTATAAAACTGCTCGGGTAATGCCAGCTTAACCCTTGCTGCGCGATGGTATCACTTATCTTATCTTTCCTTTTTTCTTTATAGCACTATCGTTCGTGAGTGCTGTTTGTATGTAGTACTATTGTTGATATCTTGTCAAATTGCAAATTAAGTTAAATATTAAATTTAAACATTAATTTAGGTTCTTTACTCATACATGACTCAACACTCCACAGTTCCTTCACATTTACCAATTCTTTCACCCAACCCGATCTTATAAATTCAAAAATAAACACTGCAATTTCTCTGAACCAGGACCTTTCTAGAATTAATGGATGGGGACAAAAGAATCTAGTTTCCTTTAATGCACAGAAAACCAAATACATTAAATTTTCTAACCGACAGAATTTCACTGACTCCCATATATTTTTTAATGATGTAAATATTCCCACTTCCCCTAGTATTGACATTCTCGGTGTAACATTAACTACTAACTTGAGCTGGACACATTATGTTAGAAGCATTGCTAAGAATGCCTCTAAAAAATTGGGACTCCTGTACAGAGTTCGAGAATTCTTCACTGACGAGCAGTTGGCCGTGATATATAAAAGTCATGTGCGTTCTCAGATGGATTACTGTTCACCTCTGTGGGGTGGAAGTGGAGTGGTTGCATTGAGGCAGTTGGACAAAATTCAAAATAAAGCTATTAGATTAATCAATAACCCTGCAATCACACAGGACCTTCCTACATTATCCATACGAAGAAACGTTGCATCCCTTGCATTATTCTACAGATATTTTCACAGCAATTGTTCGAGGAACTTGCTTCAATTGTGCCGCCTCTCCACATCTTTCCCCGAAGAACTAGGGCAGCTGAGAGCGCCCATGAATTTACACTTTCTTCTTCACAATGCAGAACTTCTGCTTATCAGAATTAATTTATCCCCAGAGCTACTACTCTTTGGAATTCACTTCCCTCGAATTGCTTTCCACAAACTTACAATCTACAAATGTTTAAATCCAGTTGTTACAAACATTTTATGAATGGAGGATGCCTTTAGGCACATGGACCTTTTTGTTTTATCTGTGTTTTTCCTTCCTCCGTTCATTGTCTCTTAAAAAAAAAAAAACATAATTTAGTAAAATTTACCGGAACGTCCCGGACTTCCCAAATTGACTAATTCCTTGAACGTGACGATAGTGCGTTGTTATATGTGTGTTTATTTTGCTTGGGAAACAGATTAACTTGCTAATGTAGTAATGTACACCTTATGTGGTGGATTGTGTTCTTTTATTAATGTTTATAAATGATTATTTTGCTTAAGTGTTGTTTCCACATTGCGATTTTGATAAGTTGCTTTGTCTTTTTACCATGTTCGTCCAAGTTTTGGTTTGTTTATTTTGCAAATTTTACATTATAATTTATTTGCTTACATGTTTTCTTTGCTTATCTTTTGTCTTTGCTCATCTTTATTCTTTGCCTTTTTTTTTTTTTTTTTTATGCAAGGATAGCCTTTAGTGTAGTTATTGGCACGCTCGGTTCACAACCAAGAACTCTGTATCGATTCCAGGGCAGAACGAGACAGTTGGACACTCTTCTAATACACCAGATTATTATATTTTGTTTTATTATTATATATACAGTATTTGTTATGTATGTATACATGTGAATGAAGGAGACAAAAGACAGGCTGCCTGTATTGAGTGTCTCCCCCAAAGCAAAAAGAGCCAAATTCAAGGGACGGAGGGGTCAAAATGCCTGGACACTCAAAGTTTAAATCAGTCTAAGTAATAGGATAAAAGAAAGATTGACTGAGGGAGATATTTCCAGAGTTCACTTGTTGAGTAGAAGAAAGACTGAGAAAATTTGTTATTTCTTGGGTTGGAGAGCTGTTTACCCCGAAAGTAATAGGAAGAAGATTGGTGATAAGTCCCAGTGTGTAATTAGATGGACTCTCTCTCTCTCTCTTGCTCGCTCGCTCGCTCTCGCTCTCTCTCATGGCTGGAAATTAAAATTTAAAAGATTCAGCACTAGTATTTGTGGAAGCTTTTTCACATATAAGATCTATTCTACCTAGAATATCATACATGTAACACCATACACCTTACCCAAAAAATATGGCAGTACAATTGTTAAGAGCAAACCTGGTGGTCCCTCGGATATCCACCCCCGGCAGGGTTGGGTCATTGACACAGGGCCCTCCCGGTTGTCATCATGCGACTGTGTCAAGAGCATTGCAACGTTCCTAAAGCTGCTCGTCGGTGCAGCTTTTTCTTTAGCAATATAAGGGGACTTCACTCTAACATCAATTCTGTACACCAATTTCTTCAAGCAGAATCCCCTACTCTCCTTTTTTTGACAGAGACTCAAGTAACATCCACATCTGACACGTCTAGATTTAATTTTCCAGGTTATCAACTGCTCCAAAATTTCAGACCTAAAGGAGGTGTATGTTGCTTCGCAAAATCTGAAATTGCCCTGGAGGAGGTTACTAGTTTCAATTGTCCCTATTTTGATTATTCTATATACAAATTAATTTCTGCTGGTAAATTTAAATACATATGTTGCATCTACCGTTCCCCAAATACTCCTCCAGAGCAAAGTCTTTTTGATTCTCTGTCCTCACAACTCAGTGTCCTCAACTTAAATGCTTCTTCTGAAATCACTGTGTTGGGTGATTTTAATGTCCATAATGTTGCATGGCTCACTCATTCAGCCAGGACTGATGATGCTGGTCTTGAATGTGAGCTATTTGCAGACTCATTTAATCTCACTCAACTAGTCAACCAACCCACCCGTGTACCAGATAATCCTAATCATAATTCCCACCTACTGGACTTATTTTTAACAACCAATTCAGAAAATTATGATGTTACAGTGAGGTCCCCGCTTGGATCTTCTGATCACTGTCTGATACAGGCCACCTGTCTATCACCTACCACACCTTCCCACTCTGAACCTGTGTTGGTGACTAAATGGCATTACGATAGGGCAGACTGGGAGGGTCTTCAAGGTTTCTTTATTGATATTCCCTGGACCTCTTTCTTTTCTAATGATGCACACTCCACCTTGAGCCACATACAAGATTTTGTAAAAATTGGAATGGAAACTTTTATTCCTCATCAAAAGTACAGTAAAAGATCTAATTCACCTAAATGGTTTGACCATAATTGTGCTAGAGTAACTGAACAAAAAGCAATAGCCTATTATGCATACACAAGATCAAAAACACATGAAGCCTTTAATTACTTTAGAAACATCAGAAATCATGCCAAAACTGTATTAAACCTAACTAAATCAAACTTTCTCCACAAGCAGGCAAATAATCTTATAAATAATCCAAATGATAACAAAATATTTTGGTCTACTCTTAACTCATTTAAATCCAACTTCACTACTGCTTCATCCATTCCACCATTAAAATCTCCGACTGGCAATCTTGTAAGTGACCCACGAGGTAAAGCAACCTTCTTGCGGATATTTTCTCCACCAACTCAACCTTAGATGAAATAAATCAAGATGTCCCTGCACCAGACATGTCAAAACTATTTTGCAGAATCTCTCAGTAGATAAGGCTCCTGGTCCAGATGAAATTCCTCCAATAGTACTTAAGAATTGCTCCTTGGTGCTCGCTCCTGTATTGGCAAAAAATTTCCGCCTGTGTACTCATACCTCATGCTTCCCAGTACCCTGGAAAGAAGCAAACATCCATCCAGTTCCTAAAAAAGGTGCCTCTTCAGATCCATCAAACTACAGACCAATAGCTATAACTTCCACTCTTGGTAAAGTCTTTGAAATTATATTAAATAATCACATAATTAAGCATCTTGAGAATAATAAATTAATCAGTGATAGGCAATATGGTTTTAGACGATGTCGATCAACTGCAGACATGCTTTGCCTTCTTACGCATCAAATCAACCAAGCTACAGACCAACATGGTGAAACACGTACAACAGCACTGGATATATCAAAGGCATTTGATAGAGTCTGGCATCAATCCTTATTGTCGAAGATGTCACACTACGGCCTTGCATCATTAGTTCCACTAATTTCTTCTTATCTTCATAACAGAAAAATACGTGTAATGGTAGATGGCCTTTATTCTCAATTTCACTCAATAAATGCTGGTGTTCCCCAGGGATCAGTTTTGGCCCCAATTCTGTTCCTCATTCATATCAATGATCTCATATCTACCACTCATAATCCAATACATTCCTACGCAGATGACTCAACACTCCACAGTTCCTTCACATTTACCAATTCTTTCACCCAACCCGATCTTATAAATTCAAAAATAAACACTGCAATTTCTCTGAACCAGGACCTTTCTAGAATTAATGGATGGGGACAAAAGAATCTAGTTTCCTTTAATGCACAGAAAACCAAGTACATTCAATTTTCTAACCGACAGAATCTCACTGACTCCCATATATTTTGTAATAATGTAAATATTCCCACTTCCCCTAGTATTGACATTCTCGGTGTAACAATTACTACTAACTTGAGCTGGACTCATTATGTTAGAGGCATTGCTAAGAATGCCTCTAAAAAACTTGGACTCCTGTACAGAGTTCGAGAATTCTTCACTGACGAGCAGTTGGCCGTGATATATAAAAGTCATGTGCGTTCTCAGATGGATTACTGTTCACCTCTGTGGGGTGGAAGTGGAGTGGTTGCATTGAGGCAGTTGGACAAAATTCAAAATAAAGCTATTAGATTAATCAATAACCCTGCAATCACACAGGACCTTCCTACATTATCCATACGAAGAAACGTTGCATCCCTTGCATTATTCTACAGATATTTTCACAGCAATTGTTCCGAGGAACTTGCTTCAATTGTGCCGCCTCTCCACATCTTTCCCCGTAGAACTAGGGCAGCTGAGAGCGCCCATAAATTTACACTTTCTCCTCCACAATGCAGAACTTCTGCTTATCAGAATTCATTTATCCCCAGAGCTACTACTCTTTGGAATTCACTTCCCTCGAATTGCTTTCCACAAACTTACAATCTACAAATGTTTAAATCCAGTTGTTACAAACATTTTATGAATGGAGGATGCCTTTAGGCACATGGACCTTTTTGTTTTGTCTGTGTTTTTCCTTCCTCCGTTCATTGTCTCTTTAAAATAAAAAAAAAAAAAAAACTATCCTCAGAAGTTGTAAACACGTCATCAGTAGAGCAGTTCTAGAAGAGAGTAGATAGTATTTTGCACACTGTAATTATAATATTATGAGTGTAGTGCACTAAACAGTGTCTCTCCTTCCACCTTCAGTATCTCCCCGGAATGGACCGCAAGGTCTTGGAGATTCTAAATATTCCTTATAACTCATTGTAACTCTCTTGTACGAATATTATGCATGTGTAGGTGGACAGGGACCTGAATTATCGAAATTAGCTATTCCTTGTCTATAACCACGAGTTTTGTGTCAAGTATATACTGAATATATATTCCTATTCACAAATAACACACACCCACACACAACACACACACACACACATCACAAATGCAAACAAGCAGGCACATCAATCCACAAACACACATACACAAACCCAGGCCTCTCTACTATTCCGTTGTCTATTCACCGGGCCGGGCTAGCTCTCACATCTATCAACAACGACCTTTTACTTGTTTACACTCTTTATCCAGGAACATAGTTGGGTACATCCAGCACTAGAGACCCTTTACAGATAGGGCCAACCTCCTCCATATTGGAGCCAGGGGTGTTATTTAGGTATTCTTTAAACTGAAATATTATAGGTTTCCTGAAGGTGTGAAAGGGTAATTAATGTGTTCATGATAATACACCCTTATGAAGGTATATTGATATAAACATATCCATTTAAGTGGGGAATTATATATATATATGTTTATTTATTTGTTTATTAACATATTTATTAATGTATTAATTATACTTTCCTCCCTATTCCTTTATTAAGACCCATTATTTATATTAACTCTCGTGCTTGGCTCAGCGAGAATAACATTGAATAAATTTAACCTGAGTTGCGTGGGACTAGTTGTAAAAATCCCTGTATGGTACTCGGGAACATGGGTCCTATGACTTGTGTATGACATTGAATATTATATCCAAGTAAGATTTTGCCTTCTCCTAAATATAAATAGCAAAAGGTTAACTCTTCTTACTATCCATGATTAGAATCCTGGCTGAGAGTGTAAGAAATTAGCAGCTCATGTGTATTAAATATATGATATATATATATAGGGCCTATATATATATATATATATAAAGAGAGAGAGAGAGAGAGAGATACGCACACACAGGCGATTCTTAGACATTTACTTTTCAGTATCTAGGTTATGAAAAAGACATTGAAGATCATTGGTTATTTTGGTAGTGATTTACCTTCCAAATTGGTATAAGATGGGTTTATTACCACAAATATACCTTTAAATAGGCAGATTGTTATGGCCACATTATGTACTCTTTTCGTATCCCTAAATGTTGACAGTATGTATGCTTATATAAATGTATGCGTTTATGAAGAAATAGATGGATAGATAGACAGAGAAATACAGGTTGATAGATACTGTCAAATGATCGATTGCCTAAAACAGATAGAGATGTAGATACATAGAAAATACTTTGATAGCAAGATAGAGAGATAGATACTAGTTATATTAATAATGTGTGTGTCTGTGTCTCTGTGTGTGTGTTGGAATATATAATGTAATCTTTCAGTGACGCGTGAGAAACCATTTTTAGAAAAAATTGAATTGTGAGGCTATTCATTTATATTATAATCGCTACAAGTTAAGTTCCTGTGAAAAATTATAATTGGATTTTGCAGAATGATATATATATATATAGTGTATATATATATATATATATATATATATATATATATATATATATATATATATATATATATATATATATATATATATATATAAAGTATGTGTAAGGTATAATCACTTCACCATTAATGTACAATTGCCCAAATAAGATATGTTCCTCTCCGTGATATTATATGTAGTAATATAATGCACATGGTTGAATTACTAGTGTGTTTCTTATGCAGTGGTTAACTCGTCCGACAAACAACTGAAAATTAAAAGAAACCACACTCGCAACTCATTCTCACTCGTTTTACTCCCATACATAAGATCACTACGAGGAACATAACTTATGTGGGTAACTGTACACTCGTGAACATTAATTGTTATGTCAAATTAAACAGTGAACCCTTTCAAGATCCAATACGCATATATTATTCTGTTTCCCGGCTATTTTTGGACGATTTTATTCAGATTAGGAAGGGTAGACGGAAGTCAAATTGAGATAGTCTTTACCCTTATAATTCCCACACATTCTTCTTTAAACTGTATACAATCGGCTAATGATAGCCAGAATAAATTGTCAAAATGCGTCACAATCTTCAAAGGGTTAAAGACGTTAACTTATGACCTCCAAAAACAACACTAACCCCTTCTGTACCTGGCGGCGTCTTTGTAACTATATTCTTGCTATATTTGGACGATTGTGTGCAGTTTAAGAAGGGGCTGTGGTCATAGAAAACGTTAAGTGAGATTGATCGAAGCATGTTAACTGCTGGAGATCCTTTTTTAAACAGAATAAAATCGTCTAATAGTAGCAAAAATAAAGTCAAAAGGAAGGCACTGGTACTAAAAGGGTTAACTATTACCGTGTGGTGGAGGTATGGAGGGATAAGACATTACAACGGCACCTCTTATCTACTTTTCGAAGAGTGTTAAGGGGAGATGGGTAGTTTTTCTGGTCTTTAAACTGTAAACTCAATTAATATGTTCATTAATTGAATATATATTCGTTTCGTTGATGCGTGTATCAGTTTGCATTAATGCTTTGACTCCAACATACTTTCCTGACCTTAATAAAGTCGCCTTTTTAACGTTTGGTAGAACATAAAAACAATAAAAAAAAAACATATATATGTGAAATGAAGAAGTTAATGAAATAACTTTCTAATGTCATGACTATACTGTAAACATATTAATATTTCTTTGTTTTGGTAGTTTCTTCCTTAGATATCCATCAAGTTTTGAAATATGCCCTCCCAAGATCCCGCTTAAAGATTTATTTGTCATATTTCGGTAGGGAAATGCCTCGACTGAAGGCCGGTTCCTCATAAATTGCAGGATTGCTATCACTCGCAAAGTAAAACTCAACACCTAAATGGCACGAAAGGTATAACAATGACGAAGATATAAGAGGCAAAACTGTCTGTGACGAGTGCCTCTCAGAGTTGAAAGAGTGACAGGGCCAAAATTAAGGAATGTACGAGCCAAAATGCCTGGACACACGGAGATTGAAGCAATTGAAGTCTTAGGATAAGGGGAAGATGGATTCAGGGAGAGAAAGTTCCAGTAGTAAGCTGTTGAATAGAAGAAGGATTAGGAATATCGTTTTTCTATGAGAGATTCACAGACTAGAGGTGGGATTGTGTTGCAAGGCGGGTGCTACGTGCTTTACGTAGAAGAGATGGTATACACTGAGAAATCTCTGAGGAACACTCATTATTGTAATAGAGGTAGAATAGTGAAAGAGCTACAACATTGTGGCCAAGAGAGAGAGACTGCAGAGAATTGGTGAATGAGGTGAGTTAATGAAACGGAAGTCTTTCTTTTCTACTTTGTCTAGAAGTGCTGAGTGAGAGGATCCTCCCCACACATGCAAACAATATTCAATACATGGATGCACTGTGCCCATGTAGAGAGGAAGAAGCTGTGCAGGGGTAAATAATCCCATGAGGCGGTTCAGCACACCCAGCTTCTGGGAAGCTGTTTTAGCAAGAGTGGTACTATGGCCTTTTCAAGAGAGATCAGGAGAAAAAGAAACACCGAGAATACTGAGAGAAGATGAAGGGTTAATTTGTGTGTTGTTAAGGAATAAGGGATAGAGATTTGGGCGTTCTTGAAGGGTAGATAAATGGATAAATTGGAAGTATCATGATGAGTTTTTGAGAGCTTGCATTTTTGTTTTCTATGTGAGGAGGGAAGTAAAAGGCAGAACAGCCTGTAGCGAGTGCCTCCCCCATAGTTGAAAGAGAGACAGAGCCAAAATCAAGGGACGTTCGAGCCAAAATGCCTGGACACAGAGTTTTAAGCAATTTAAGTCATAAGAAAAGGGAAAGACTGATTCTGGGAGAGAGTTCCAGAGCTCAGCTGTTGAATAGATGAAAGTTTGAGAGTAATGTTGCACTCTTGGGTTGGAGAGTTGCACAGAGTAGGGGTGGGATTGTGTTGCAAGACGGGTACCATGTGTCCTACGTAGAGAAGGTGGTATACACTGGGAAAGCTCTGAGGAACATTGATTATTATAGTAGCGATAGAATAGTGAGAGAGATGCAACATTGCGGCGGAGAGAGAGCGATTGCAGAGAATTTGTGAGTGGACGGGAGTTAACCCCTAACTATCGGCGCGCAACATAAGTCGAGTATAATAAATCTGGACTATCTGGCGGCGCTCGACATAGGTCGTGTGGCAATTTCAGCACGTAATGTTGCTGAGAGAGAGAGACAAGTGGTGGCAGGAGAGTAGCGAGCGTATGACTGCTCCAGACCACCGCGGCGAACCTACTGACACGAATCCCACCTCCTCCCTCCCTCTCTCACTCGCTACATACTGAATTGTATGGGGAAAGTGCCGAATTAAATGCTTTTTGCACTCGCGTTGCGCGGTTGTTGCAAGAAAACTAGCCATCATAAAAGGATCATTATGGTGTCATTGGAAAGCTCTGTTTATGCCCTTTCAGGGATAGATACTTGTTTTACGCTCTGGGTCTTATTTAGGCATGAAAATGATCACGTAAACAGCCCTATTTTGGCTAAAAACACCCTGCTGGGCGGTACATATAAATAAACCGCCTAGCTCGCTAATCTAGTGTTAATGATACGAAAGGCCATGCTTTCAACTTTGTCTAGGAGAGCAGTGTGAGAGGAACCTCCCCACACATGTGAACAATACTCAATACAAGGATGCTCTGTGCCCCTGTACAGAGCAAGAAGCTTTGCAGGGGTAAAGAACCCCCTGAGGCGGTTGAGCACACCTAGCTTCTGGAAGGCTGCCTTAGCAAGATTGGTAATATGGTCCTTCCAAATGAGAGCAGAAGAAAAAGAGACACCAAGAATATTGAGAGAAGATGAAGGATTGAATTTTGTATTGTTGAAGAATAAGGTAAAGTCCGCTGGGAGATCTTTACGGGTAGATAGATGGAGAAATTGGGTTTTGGAAGCAGGTAACAAGGTTTTCTCTAGTAGTTAGATCAGAATTTAAGTGTTCTATGGCTTCATTACGTTTGTCTTTGAGAGATTGCTGGCTGGGGCATTCTGGAAAACTAATTGAGTAGTGTAAGGTTGAGTCATCTGCGTATGAATGGATGGGACTTGAGGTACAGTTGAGAAGATCATTTATGAAAATTAGAAAGAGAATAGGAGATAGGACAGAGCCCTGAGGAACACCGGAGTTGATAGGGTGAGGAAGTGAGCGATGGCTGTCCACAACCGCAGCTATGGAACGGCCGGAAAGGAAATTAGAGACAAAGGCACAGATGGAGGGATAGAAACCGAAGGAGGGTAGTTTAGAAATTAAAGATTTGTGCCAGACTATCGGAAGCTTTCGATATGTCTAGTGCAATAGAAAAAGTCTCACCGAGGTCACGAAAGGAGGATGACCAGGAGTTAGTAAGCTATGAAAGAATGCTTGGGCATTCTGAAAAAAAACTAGTTGAATAGTGTAAGGTAGAGTCATCAGCATATATATGGATAGGACTGGAGGTACAGTTGAAAATATTATTAATGAAGATTAGAAAGAGAACTGGAGGCAGGACATAACTCTGAGGAACACCGGAGTTGATAGATTGAGGAAGTGAATGACTGCCATCCACACCCACAACTATGGAACCGCCAGAAAGAAAATCAGAGATAAAGGAACAGATGGAGGGTAGTTTAGAAATTAGAGATTTCGAAGGCCTTCAATATGTTTAGCACAATAGAAAGGTCTCATCGAAGTCCAAAAGGAAGTTTGGGCGAAGAGTTCAGATTTGTGAGAGTGGAAAACGAGAGGAAAAGATGAATAATGATAATTGTTGGCGAGGTCTTTAGCTTGGGAAGAGCTAGAGTTGGATAGTTCACTGCATTTATGATTTATGTAAGAGTATTAGCTAGATTTGACTTGACTCTGGGCAGAAACATAGGAAGAATGAGATTCTTGAGTTTGAAGGCGATAGTGCTGTTTGAATGCTTCCTCCTTATTGTGGACAGCAGTAAGAAAAGCATGAGTGAACAAAGATATTTTTACACTTTCTGAGGGTCCCCGGCCACGGAAACAAAAATCATCACATGGGAAATCAAAGAAGTACTGCCTCCCAGTCGGCAGCGCCAAAGTGCCACAAGCGCCGCCGGCTGGGAGGATCAGATGGCCGTACTGGAGAGATAGGACAGGTGACCGAGATAAATTTAGGTCGGAGGAGTCTAAAGGAGAGAAAAGATCGACAGTATAAGAAAAAGGGTTGGAAGTTTGAAAATAATTAACTTGTTATGTGACTTTGATATTAATCCTGATAATAATAATATAATACTATTAACGTAAGACAAGAACCAAGAATAATAACTACATTAAATATAAAGAAAGGGACATGATATAAGAAAACTATCTATTCATTTCAAAAAGAGTAAGAGACAGAAATATTCTTACCTTAATATTTATCTTTCAAGACTTGATATATAATTAATAGTCCTTCTCTAGATATAACTTATTCGGTTCATAACCATAGCCTACTAAGCTTCGGTTAAATATTAATTCTTTATAAATACTACATGACTTTAATTAGTTTCAGTAGTTTTCCAAAATTAAAGAGTATCAGTCAATAAAGGCTACCAAGTCCTAAGATCCAAAAGGAAAGGAAGCAACAACAGGAAATTATTTTATTAGATTTTACTCTTGTTTTGCCTTCAGCTGACTGATCCTCCATTTTTATTTATTCGGCTGTTCTCAAACATTACATAACCGGGAAGTGAATACTCTGCTAAAAAGTCTCTATCATCTGTATTGAGCCAAGATTCTGTTATGCCAATCACATCATAATTTTCTGTAAACACTAGTTCCTCTAAATCTGAAAATTTATTGCGTATGCTACGAGCGTTTGCATAGAAAACCTTTAAAGTTGCGGTTTTAGAACTCACAGAACGTTCTTTCATCGAATTTTTGGTTCTGGTCGGATCTACATTTACATTCATGGCTGTCCTCGGTACTCGGTCGTTATCCCTGGCGGTTTTGAATTTGGGTCGTGTTGGTGGAGCTTTATCCAAATTCCCGGTTCTTGACGGATTAGTATTTAATTCCTTTGTAGGTTGCCCTACCCTTGGTGCTGCACGGGTAATGGGGGGGGCTTAGAGTGGGGAGAGGTTTAGACTTGGTGGTTATCCCTATTGTTTTATAGAATGTTAGACGTTTGGTCCATTAGTTTGGCGATTTTAAGACTTTATGTCCCATTTCTTTGTCAATATTAAGACCTTATGTGCCTTTTAGGTGTCGATTTTTTTCATTGCGAGCAATAGCGAGCCTATAATTTTAGGAGTAAGCGGCCTTCGGCCGGGACACTTTTCTACCGAAAATTGTACAAATGAACCTTGAAGGAGGTCTAGAGAATTATTTTTTAAGCTTGATGAAGGCCTAGCGAGGAAACTAAAAAATAAATAAATATATAAATAAATAGACTCCAAAAACTAACCACCGTCCCCATAAAGCAGGTGAAGAGGCCCGGGCCGCATTAACCTGTGACTGTAGCGCCAACAAACTTGACAATAAAGTTATAGAAACGTCAGGCCCATTACCTTCATTAATTTCGAATTATTAGAAGTTAAGGGGACAATATTATACTGCTGTGATGTATTAAGACCCTTTGTGCTGGACGGGTCAGGGAGGCTAGAGGGGGGTGAGGTGTAGACTGTTTGGTTGGGTGGGGCTGGTGTTGGAAGGTCATAACGCATGTGAACATGGTCGCATTAACCCGTGACAGTACCTCACGTGACCTACTACTACTACTGTGATTTATAACCCTCGGTGCTGGACGGGTCAGGGAGGCTAGAGGGGGGTGAGGTGTAGACTGTTTGGTTGGGTGGGGGTGGTGTTGGAAGGTCATAAAGCAGGTGAACATGGCCGCATTAACCCGTGACCGTACCTCACGTGACCTACTTCTACTACTACTGTGATTTATAACCCTCGGTGCTGGACGGGTCAGGGAGGCTAGAGTGGGGGAAGGTATATATAATTTGTTCGGGTGTGGGGTGGATGTCGCGGACCTTCCCTGATTTGTTTAATTTTCATTAGGGGATAATGTTATTTTATTATCTTAGTATTTGTATTATTATTATTATGATTATTATTATTAGTAGTAGTATTAGATTCCTGGCCCAATTCCTCCTACATGACAGGCTCGCTATCACTCGGCCTTTGGTCAAAGTATTTTTATATCGAAAAATGTACAAATTTAGCTTGAAGGGGGTCTGGGTGGACAGGTTTGAAGGAAGTCTGATAATGCGTGTTTGTTAGCCTAGAGGACAAGCTAAAATACATTGGTCGAAAATGGCAACATGAAGTAAAATCCTCAATACTAATTAAACCAAACATCGTAATAACCCCCAATACGTCTTGCCCGGTAGTGTAGAGTGACCTGCCTCAGTGATATACGACCCTTGGTGCTGGATAGGTCGAGGTAACAGTAGAGGCAGGTTTGTACAATAACTCCTCCGACATATTGGGGGATTTCAGTCAGACAATTTATTAATTGTCTTTTCTCGCAATATTTTGGGGCATTTTTTTTATTGGTATCGGAACCATAATCTATTCGCTGTAAGTAGGCGATAAATCATGACTTAACCTCTGTAACTCTAAAACTACTAGAGTAATCGAGCTAATATGTCTACCATTTGGGACGAGTGAGTCAAGGAATAGATGTGGAACTTTACAGCCAATTTGTTCTAGCCCTTTTTGATTTACAGAGGATAGAGGTCATGATTATTGCCTACTTACAACGAATAGGTTATAGATTGGAATTAGATTATGTTTTGTGGCTTAACTCCTAAAGTAACAGAGAATCATTGATCTTGCGTCACACCCAGTGACAGCCGATTTACCTTTTTTTTTATTGGCATAATGTATCATGTTGGATGAAATGGAAGAATGGTGGTACTAAAAGCACTCACCGAGTCCATCTTCGCCTGAAAATATGTAGTCGATCTCGCATTTAGAGAGTAGAAAGTATCTAAATAAATACAGTAGACTTTATCACAATTTTTAGGTGTCCAGCCGTCTTGCAACTGCTCCAACCATCTGGTTTCGATGAATGCAGGCATTTCAAGTAGTATTATGTTGAGTATGGACTACCTTTAGTACCCCTATGTATTTTTGTGATGTAGTTTCACGCCCAAGAGGCACCATGGTTAGTATGAAAAATATGGATTTTGTAAACAAAAATTGAGTTATTTACAAATGAACATTGAGAATATTTGAAGTATATCACCATTGAGTATGAATTGCCTTTTCGACGCTCAATTGTTATGAGGGTGTAAGCAGGAGCTGATCTCCGGGTCTGCGAGTAGGTCAATGGGACCTTGTGGTATGAGTATGGAAGGCGTGTCTGACCTAATTTCGGCGCTATATTTTTTTTTTAGCGAGTCCTTATTAAAACAGACCTGGCACTCAGCGGGTTAAGATCAATAAAATTTAATTCTGACAAAGTCGATACTTAAATAACTCTTATTATCTTAAAAAAATCTTAAAACTGTCAAAGAAATGAGGCGAAAAGTCCAAAATCGCTATACTATTGGGCGAACGTTTAAGAATATGAAGACTGATTTGGCTAAACATGAGGGAGAACGGGGTCCAGAAATATCTGCCCCTTAACCCGTACAATCCCAGTGACGGCTGCCCATGGTAAAGAGACTAATATGGTAAACCGATGGTGGAGATAATTGGAACTTGGTGGGAAGGTGATGACGTCACACTACTCTCGCCGCTATGGTCAGTCAGGGCAGCAGAGGTCTTCCGAGTTCAAATATGTGTTGGCTGTGCATAGGATACTGGTGATTTCCACCGAAAATGTGAAGTGACATGGATAAACATAGACATATATAGTGTGACAGGACCCTAGTCTATTTGCTAAAGTTGTAATTTTTTGCATTTGAAGATTATAGATACTGCTATGAGGTAGTTTACAGCTGATGTCGTTTCAAATTTTACCGCAGAAATTTTACGATCGATATGGTGTTTTTGTTCATCTAATATAAAGAGTAACGTCGATTGATATCAACCATTTTATTGCAGAAGGACTCAACCTACATGTTAGCCATGTTATTCGATATAGTTGTAGCTTATATGAGGAGATATTTCGAAGGTGTTGGTGATGTTCGCTTCGTAGGTAGGGAGATAAGATGGAAGTATACGGATCCTTGTTCTTCCCTCGTCCAACTTCCTTCTAAAGTTACGTAGCTTGCTGCCGACACTCGTCGACTTTCACCCAGGGATGGCGTGTGAGGGTGTATGAAGGCCCAAGGGATGTGAAGAGATGATATGTATAACTATATGGCCAGCTAAGAATCTAAGAGGGAATCAGATTTCGACGAAGCGAAATGGTGGGGACTGGGAGGGTAGTATGGACGGTACTGCCTTCTAGCGGTCAGAGAGAAGACTATAGCGAGGCCTTATGTCAACAAACCAGCGACGCTGGTATATGAATATTTCACTAAATATTCGCTTATAGAATAATCAACGTTATTCCCACAACTATATCATATATTATGACGGTACCATGGTTGAGCGTAAAGTCACAGAAGAAAAAGAAATGATGGTTCGACACTGTTACTAAGGCTGCCTATTTCAACTCAAAGTAGGGACGTTATTGTATTTTTAGTTTTGTTCACGGATATACACTGCAATGTCCAGTGCATATAAATCTCACACCGGTATATGGGTTATTGCAGAGATAAATATAATGTCAAGGCTAGAAAGTATCTAAGTTTACGTGACTTTAAAGTTGTGTATCAAACTAAGAATATACCATGAGCGGTAAGTTGGCCGTGAGCTTATCAGACCAGAAAGAAAAAAAGAAAAAGTGACCGCGGTCTGTTTACAGTCATTTAGAAGCCTTCATGTGTATGAGTTCAAGAATTCTGTGCATTTATTTTACTAGTCTTTATACTATGTGGCTGCCAGCCGTCAGTAGCTAAATCACTCCCCAGTCCCAGCGACGGCTGCAAGCCGTCAGTAACATATGGCCCTTCTAACTGCCAGTATCAAGCAGTGGTTGGTACCATGGCTTGTAAACACTGTTCTATAGAATTGGCAACACTTCTTAGGTTGGCTGCAAGCTTCCACAGGCTGTCTTGGTCAGTGTTTCATCAACTTTTTAGGTGGGAGGTTGTAATATCTTGCCTCTGAAGCCATTTTGGCCACATTTCCTGGCACTGGATGGTACATATATGGTAGTACCCTATGGTACAGTAGGGGTTAACTATAGAATCCCAGTAATGTGATGGTTGTGGTTAAAACAGTTGATGAAAATAGTTCGCCGATGTACAATTATTATAACTACAGAGCTTGTCCACGAATTACTGACCGCAACTGTACCGCTGCTGACAAAGGTTTACGAGCTTTTGCGATTTTGTTTATTTTGTGTATTTTCTGTATTATGTGATTTTGTGTATTTTGTGAGTTTGTGGATTTTGTGTATTACGTGAGTTTGTGGATTTTGTGATTTTCTGTATTGTGTTTATTTTGTGTATTTTTAGTATGTGTTTTTATGTATTTTTTATATTGTGTAATTCGTGTATTTTGTGTATGTTGTGATTTTTTGTATTTTGTGATTGTGTATTTTGGATTTGTCAGCTCTTGCGATATTATGTATGCCAATATTTCCATTTAGGTTGATGTTCAGATCATATAGAGCTCTATAACAGTAAATACGTATCATGTATCTACGAAAATATAGCTGATTTGATGTGAACATCAATTGTAACCCCTTCTGTACCAGCGACGTCCTTTTCATTATATGCTGGCAACTATCGGACGATTTTATTCAGCTTAGGAAGGACGTCTACCAATGAAAAGGCTGCATACTATCTCAATTAATCTTTTTAGCTACCATATATCCTTCCGAAGCTTCATGAAATTGTCTAAATGTACCTGATATAAAATAAGAAAGACGTACAGGAAGGGTTAATGGATATATTTCCATAGCGAATACAAGGGGACAGTGGATATTTGTTGGGGTCTATTTATTAATATATTCATATCATTTTTAGCTTCCTCGCTACATCATCATCATATTTAAAAAAAAAAAAAAAATCCCTAGACCCCCCCCCCCCCACCCATAAAGATAAATTTGTACATTTTTTGGTAGAAAAAAGTCCTGGCCGAAGGCCGGTTCCTCCTAAAACACAGGCTCGCTATCGCTCGCCAGGAAATAATCGACACCTACATTGCACGAAATGTCCTAATATTGACAAAGAAAGGGGGTGAACTAGTGGGCCGAACGTCATAAAATCTAAAAACCAATGGGGCTAAACATGAGGAAGAAAGGAGACCATACAAACGACCCATTAGCACAAAGAGAATATCGCCCTGAGAGCTCCGGAACCTTAGTGTCAGTACCTGTACCTAGACTGACCCGCCTCTGTAATATATACGACCCTTGGTGAGATGGCTCGTTTTTTATGACCCCCCCCCTCCCCCCTTCTCCCTAGTGTTTAGCCCCATTTGTGTTTTCAGATTTTATGACGTTCGCCCCATTAGTCTGTCGATTTTAAAACATTTCGTCAGTTTTCTATATCAATATCAAGACCTTTCGTGCCATTTGTCAGCCACTGCACCTGGACTGACGCGCCTCTGTAATATATACTACTCTTGGTGCTCCTGCCCGACAATGACAAGCTGGGGTGCGAGATATTTAAGGGGGCGGTGGCTGTTTTGGGGGGTCTTTTTAGTCATATATTCTTTTATTTTTCCTTGCTCGACCTTCATCAAGCTTAAAAAACACGCCATAGACCCCCATCAAGATAAATTTTTACATTTTTCAATAGAAAAATGTCCCGGCCTAATGCCGGTTCCTCCTACAACTACAGACTCGCTATCGCTTGCCAGGAAAAAATCAACACCTAAATGGCACGAAAAGCCTTAATATTGGGGTGAAATGTTTTAAACTCGCCAAACAAATGGGGCGAACGTCATAAAATCTGAAAACTAATGGGGCTAAGCTTAAGTCAGCCACAGCCCCTGGACTGACCCGCCTCTGTAATATACGACCCTTGGTGCGGCTTTTAGACATTGACAGGCTGGGTTGTCAGATACATTATTTAAGGGGGTAGTGGTTATTTTGGGGGTCTATTTATTTAAGGGGACAGTGGTTATTTTGGGGGTCTATTTATTTAAGGGGGCAGTGGTTATTTTGGGGGTCTATTTATTTAAGGGGGCAGTGGTTATTTTATTGGGTCTATTTAAGGGGGCAGTGGTTATTTTATTGGGTCTATTTAAGGGGGCAGTGGTTATTTTATTGGGTCTATTTATTTAAGGGGGCAGTGGTTATTTTATTGGGTCTATTTAAGGGGGCAGTGGTTATTTTGGGGGTCTATTTAATTAACCCCTTCTGTACCGGCGATGTTTTTGTTTTTTATATTTCACTTACATTTAGACAATTATATGAAGCTTACGAAAGATATATGGTAGCTAACAGGATTAAGTAGAGGTTTTTAGTTTGTTCCCTGGACCTCCATCAAGCTTAAAATTAAACCCCTAGACCCCCTTTCAAGATAAATTTGTACATTTTTCGGTAGAAAAATTTCCCGGCCAAAGGCCGGTTTCTCTTTAATTACAGGCTCGCTATCGCTCGCCAGGAAAAAATTGACACCTTAATCATAAAAATTGACACAAATGGGGTGACAGTTCTTTAAATCGCAAAACTAATGGTTCGAATGTCTTAAAATCTCAAAATCAATGGGGCTAAACTTGAGGGAGAAAGGGATCAAGAAAAAAATCCCTCAAGTGGAAATCTCCCCGTAATTGAGATAGTCTGTAGCCTTGTAATCAGTAGACGGCCTTCCTAAGCTGTATACAATCGTCTAATAGTGCCCAGAATATAATGAAAAGTACAGCACCGGTACAGAAGGGGTTATAGGAGGACAATGTTATTTTTAGGGGGGTCTGTATATTAATATATTTATTTATGTTTTCGTGTCATCGCTAAACTGCCATCAAGCTTTAAAACACTCCATAGACACGCCCCCCCCCCCCCTCCCAATCAAGGTAAATTGGTGCATTTTTTGATAGCAAAATGTTTCTCATCAAGTTACAGGCTCGCTTTCGCTCGCCAGGAACAAATCAACACATAAATGGCACGAAAGGTCATGATATTGATATATAAATGGGACGAAATGTTTTAAAATCGACAAACTAATGGGTCGAACGTCAATCAATCTGAAAACCAATGGGGTTAACCACGAAGGAGAAGGAGGACCATAAAAACGACCCATCTCCCCTTAACCCTATTAGGTGCAGGGCGGGCCAATTTGGAGCCTCCCAGTTTTACTCCATTAGCTTGGAGATTTTAAGACGTTTCATCACATTAGTTTGGCGATTATATGATGCTTCAACCCAACAAGGTGTCGATTTTTCCTGGGCGAGCGATAGCGAGACCGCAATTTGGGAGAATCCGGCCTATGGCCGGGACATTTACCTTGAAGGGGGTCTGGGGGACGTTTTTTAAGTTTCAAGGGGGTTTGGAGAGGCGTTTTTCCAAGTCCAGCGGGTAAACTAAAAACACATTGTTCGAAAATGGCTAAAACAAATAAAAAACTAAATAATAATTAAACAAAATACCATAATAACCCCCAAGCGTTGCACCAGATAGTGTTAATGTACCGGCGACGTCTTTTAAGTAGGTTTCTGGCTATATTGAGACGATTGTGTGCAGTTTGAGAAGGATCTATGGCAGGAGAAAAGGGTTAGGTGAGATCATTCGCAGCCTGTTAGTTGCTAGAGGCCCTTTTTAAACTGAATAAAGTCGTGTAATAGTCGCAAGCATAATATTTAACCCTTTCCGTTCCAGGGACGTCATTTCCATCATATTCTGGCGACTATTGGACAATTGTATTCAGCTCAGGAAGTACCTCTAGCAATAATATGGCTTCAAATGATCTCAACCAACCCTTTTAACAACCACAGATCTTTCCTAAGCTGCATAATATAGTCTAAGTATAGCTAGAATAGAATATAACAGACGTCGCAGGTCAGGGTTACCAATTAAGTCCGCTCGATAGAAAATATAAGCCAAAAATCGCTAGAATAATGCCATAATCTCAATAATATCACTCTAAAATGGCTCAACTCTCCACAATATCACTCTAAAATTGCTCAACTCTCCAAAATATCACTCTAAAATGGCTCAACTCTCCAAATATCGCTCTAAAATGGCTCAACTCTCCACAATATCACTCTAAAATGGCTCAACTCTCCAAATATCGCTCTAAAATGGCTCAACTCTCCACAATTTCACTCTAAAATGGCTCAACTCTCCACAATATCACTCTAAAATGGCTCAACTCCCCACAATATCACTCTAAAATGGCTCAACTCTCCACAATATCACTCTAAATTGACTCAACTCTCCACAATCTCACTCTAAAATGGCTCAACTCTCCACAATATCACTCTAAAATGGCTCAACTCTCCACAATAGCACTCTAAAATGGCTCAACTCTCCACAATATCACTCTAAAATGGCTCAACTCTCCACAATATCACTCTAAAATGGCTCAACTCTCCACAATATCACTCTAAAATGGCTCAACTCTCCACAATATCACTCTAAAATGGCTCAACTCTCCACAATATCACGCTAAAATGGCTCAACTCTCCACAATCTCACTCTAAAATGGCTCAACTCTCCACAAAATCACTCTAAAATGGCTCAACTCTCCACAAAATCACTCTAAAATGGCTCAACTCTCCACAATATTGCTAGAATTCATGTCGCTAGATGTAAGCAGGCGCCTATAGATCGAAATATACACCTATAGATCGATATAAATACCTCTAGATCTAGCGAGAAAGTAGCTAAATTGGCAACATTGTCGCTGATCCTCAAAAGGTAAAGAGACGTCGCCGGTACAGAAGGGGTAAAGGGTCATAGAAGAGTTTGTGTAGTTTAAGAAGGATTTATGGTCGGTACAGAAGGGGTAAAGGGTCATAGAAGAGTTTGTGTAGTTTTAGAAGGATCTATGGTCGGTACAGAAGGGGTAAAGGGTCATAGAAGAGTTTGTGTAGTTTTAGAAGGATTTATGGTCGGTACAGAAGGGGTAAAGGGTCATAGAAGAGTTTGTGTAGTTTTAGAAGGATCTATGGTCGGTACAGAAGGGGTAAAGGGTCATAACAGAGTGTGTGTAGTTTTAGAAGGATCTATGGTCGGTACAGAAGGGGTAAAGGGTCATAGAAGAGTTTGTGTAGTTTTAGAAGGATCTATGGTCGGTACAGAAGGGGTAAAGGGTCATAGAAGAGTTTGTGTAGTTTTAGAAGGATCTATGGTCGGTACAGAAGGGGTAAAGGGTCATAACAGAGTGTGTGTAGTTTTAGAAGGATCTATGGTCGGTACAATCAATCAATCAATCAATTATCTTTATTTCATAATATACATAATTTATATATACAGTATATTACATATGTTGCGTTCAAGACTTACAACTATTTAATAATAAAATGTAAAACTATTCACCTTAATTAAAAACAAAGTATTACAGTACCAGTTAATTCATAAGACATATACTGCTGCTCCAAGTTTTCTTAAAGAAATAAACCTTAAAAAGAGTATTTTAAAATACTATAACCACAGTAAAGAACATAACATATATTGTCCCCGTTGATAAATACAATACAGTAATATATAAAACATTCTTTAAATAAAATCACCTGGCTTGACCAAGATTGTACACAGGCTCCCGTCTTGGTTCATGTCTTTGAACCCATGTGATCCGAGATTTAACTATGTCTATTTCAGTGTGTGTAATATCAATATTATAGTCATCCTTGAAATATTTTACAATACTAGGGATTAGGTATCCATTTTGCAAATAATGTATATTAAATTTTATAATAGGGATGTTAGATCGAAGCAGCCTGTGGTAATATCTTGAATGTATCAAAGCCAGGTGATGTCTCAGCAATAGCTGATCGCATACCTCCGCCACCTCATGACTACTTGCGTATGTGGGAACGTTCAATATGCGTGTTAGTGCATTGTTCATGGCTACGTTAAAAGTTTTATAAATTTGTGATGTTAAAACATTATGGTGCCACAAACTTAATACATATTCTGGAGTGCAGTATGACTCAAAAAGATACATAAAAGTTTTAAAATCAACGCCCTTAAAATCCCGTGATATAGAGGTAAAAGAAGCATAAAAGTACAGAAGGTACAGAAGGGGTAAAGGGTCATAGAAGAGTTTGTGTAGTTTAAGAAGGATTTATGGTCGGTACAGAAGGGGTAAAGGGTCATAGAAGAGTTTATGTAGTTTAAGAAGGATCTATGGTCGGTACAGAAGGGGTAAAGGGTCATAGAAGAGTTTGTGTAGTTTAAGAAGGATTTATGGTCGGTACAGAAGGGGTAAAGGGTCATAGAAGAGTTTGTGTAGTTTAAGAAGGATCTATGGTCGGTACAGAAGGGGTAAAGGGTCATAGAAGAGTTTGTGTAGTTTAAGAAGGATTTATGGTCGGTACAGAAGGGGTAAAGGGTCGTACATATGGAGGTGTATTGATCTGAAGGGGAGCTTTGGTTTGTCTGGACCCCCTTCTCCCTCATGTTTAGCCCAATTTGGTTTCAGATTTTAAGATGTTTGTCCCATTAATTTGACGATTTTAAGACCTTTTGCCCCATTGCTTTGCCAATATCAAGACATTTTGTGCCATGCAGGTGTTGATTTTTTCCTGGCGAGCGATAGCGAGTCTGTAATTTAGGAGGAACCGGCCATCGATCAGGGCATCGAGTAACCTAAAACCGAGTCAACAATGTTCAGAAGTTGTTAAGAAGGCAAACAAAATAATTGGCTTTATAGGCAGGTCATTTGAGCATAAATCCAAAGAAGTTATCCTAACCCTTTACAATTCTTTAGTCCGCCCTCTTCTGGAATACTGCGTTCAATACTGGTGCCCTTATTACCAAAAAGATATAAACAAGCTAGAACGAGTTCAACCTAGAGTTACCAAAATGGTACCTAGCCTAAAGAACAAACCATACGTAGAGCGTCTTAGAGAATCAAATATCTTTCCTTTAACCCAGCGCAGATTAAGAGGTGACTTAATTCAAGTGTTCAAAATCATCAAAGGCATCGACAATATGAACTGTAGTAAGTACTTCACTATCGACCAATCTAATTACACGCGGGGAAACGGTTGCACAATTATTGGTAAATCTTTTAACTCACGCGAATCTAAGAATTTCTTCTTCAATCAAGTTGTCAACTTGTGGAATGGGCTTCCCCGAGACGTTATAGACTGCAGCACCGTTGATTAATTTAAATTCCGCCTAGACAAATATCTCGCATCAAACCCGCGACTGACTGCATTTGTAAATTAATAACTTTATTTTATCCTCCCCTCAGTTACTAACCCATCTGTCCCCTACTAACTTCCTAATCCTGCCACGGACATTAGTTCCCTTTCCACTGTTCCCTTACCCACTCTAAACCACTGTTTGGACACTTGATCCTCAGTGTTTTGGAGGACAAGCAGCCTAGAAGGGTCACTAGATCTGTTGTTGCTTGATTTCCTTTGTACTTCTTTGTACCTGAAAAGGTACAAATTTATCTCGAAGGCGGGTCTTGAGGGAATTTTATAAAGCTTGATGGAGGTCTTGGGAAGAAACTAAAAATAGTAAATAAATAAATTAAGAAATAAATACAAGTCAGCATAAATCACCCCTCCAGCTCCCCTGACGCCAAGTGAGTGTAGAAATTTAGAATATATACTACGAAGTTCGAAGCATATATTCTGAATTTCTGCACGGGAATAAAGTACTATTTGTAGTCACTCAATTGCTGTCGGTGTGTGTGTGTGGGGGGGGGGGGGGGATGCTAGGGGGGTTGAAGGGGGGTTGAAAGGGTGATTTGTGTTAATTTGTATTTATTTGTTCATTTATTTATGTATTTATTTATTTTTTGCATATTTATAGTTTCCTCCAAAGACCTCCATCAAGCTTTAAAATATACCACCAAGACCCGGCTTCGAGGTAAATGTGTACAATTTTCGGTAGGAAAATGTCCTGGCCAAAGGCCAGTTCATCCTAAATTACATATTTGCTATCGCTTGCCAAGATAAAATCAACACCTAAATGGCACAAAATGTCTTAATATTATCAAAGAAATGGGACAGAATGTCTTAAAATCGCCAAACTATTGGGCCTTAAAATAGCCAAACCAATGGGCCAAGCATCTTAAAATGTCTAAACTAATGGGGCTTAACATGTGCTTGCCAAAAATAGTGCAAATACACACACACACACTAGGTACAAACGCAATATATACAGAAGTTTAGGGGGGTATGGTTAGTGCAGGGAGGGGTTCCGCTACATTAAGGGGAGATGGGCGTATTTATTTGATTTTTGTTTTTAAATTTTTTAAATTTTTCAGTTTCCTCCCTAGACCTCCATCAAGCTGTAAACAAAACACCTCTTGACTCCCCTTCAAGATAAATTTGTACATTTTTTCGGTAGATATACTGTATATCCCGGCCAAAGGCCAGTTCTTCCAAAATTACTGGCTTAATAAGTTCGCCTGGAAAAAAATCGACACCTAAATAGCACGAAAGGTTCTAATATTGACAACAAAATGGGGTGAAAGATTTTAAAATCGACAAACTAACGGGGCAAACATCTTAGAATCCGAAAACTAATGGGGCTAAACATGAGACAGAAGGGGGTCTATAAAAACTACCCATCTCCCCTTAACTAACGCAATTAACCATTTTAGCTACTACAGATCCTAAGAGGCTAAAATAAACCTAAAATAAAATATAATAGACGTCACACACACTGGAAGGGTTGATAGTTTAAAGTATCTGAAGTTAGCTTAGACTCTAGAGAGACCTTAGGCAACTGACAGGTATAGCTGTATTCAAATTAAGGGGGGATGGGCGTATTTGTTTCCTCGTATTATTATGTATCTTTTTACTATTTTTTTAGTTTCCTCCCTTGACCTCCATCAAGCTTAACCCCAACCTCCCCCTAAGACCCTCCTTCAAGATACATTTGTAAATTTTTCGATAGAAAATTTTCCCGGCTAAAGGCCGGTTCCTCTTAAATTACAGGCTGGAGGCCTCATATGAGGCAAAACGTATTTTGGTTAGGAGTCCGGGAGGCCTCATATGAGGTAAAAATCGCGGCTAAAAATTGCTGCTAAAATCATCATAACTCGGCAACCACGCGTTGTAGCGATGTCATCTCAACGGCGTTCTACAGACAACAAGATGTTCTACAATTTGTAAAAACCCTGACTGCTCTAGGTGGTCTCAATCAGTAGCTACTGAATTATGAAGCTTGACTGTATGAAAATGGCCGCGGACACAGCGAACCGCCTCATATGAGGGCCCCCGGATCCGGAGGGTTAAAGGTAAGTCGTATGTTGCTTGTGTAGCCGACTAAACATCTAGCCCTCGGGGGCCCCTCTTGCCCGGTGTTCTGTGCAGGGTTCTTGAAAGATTTCTTTGGCAGTGGTGGCATTATCCTTTAACACCTACGAGATTTATGTACCGCACAGCGGGGTGTTTTAGCCAAATATCACAGATTCTTCCTATCTAAATATAGCTAGAATATAATAGGTTTGAGTCCCGGAGGGAAGAATGAAAACCTAATATTTAGTAGTGGCCCTGAAATCATTGATGATATGCCTATTAATATAATAGCCTCCTTTCAAGCGCCTGCGGTTAGCCAGTTTGAAACTCCCGCCGCGGGGAAATGGAGTACTACATCATAAGTGTAATGCTACTTCTCTTATGGAATCGTCTTATGATTGGGGTACACACTACGGAAAAACTTCGTAAAAAATAAAAGAGAAAAAATAAACTCAAAACGTGTTTTGCTATAGCTTTCCATCTCGTGGATTTCTTGCGCGTGGATTCTAGCCCAGACCGTGGCTAGCGAGACGCCATTCTTCCTTCACAGACATATTAAGACTAAACTCAAGATATCAACGAATGGGAAGGGGATGGAAGGGAGGGCCCTACATCGTCAATGATTTCGGGGCCACTACTAAATATTAGGTTTTCATTCTTCCCTCTGGGACTCAAACCTATAATTTATTAGTGGCCCCTCCATCATTGACTATATGCCTGATATCTCAAGACTGGAGGGGGACATTTGTAATAATATCAAACCACTAACCATAAGTAGAGACAAAGAATCTCACAGCAAATTTTCTGTATTGTTTACATACAATATAATATAAAAAATATAAAAGGATGGAAAGCAGTGTGTTACTTCGAAGAAGATCGGCTTTATACATAGTATGATAAGATTCTCATCTTGAGTTCATAAAGTTGTTGTCAGGAACAAAATCTATTCCTGATCAACATATCTTTTGTCCTTAAACTTATTTGTACATGTTATATAATTTGTACATTTTGACTATATAGTTGCCACTACTATAGGTATCTTTACATAGAAAAATATTTTAGAGCTGTAAAACCTGCTCAACTTATAAAGTATCACAGCTCGTGAACTTATCACATCCTCCGCCGGAGGGGCTCTCAGGGTCTTGGTGCTTAACTGCACCCCCCCCCCCCCTTTTCTTTAAGATTAAACTTAGTAAATAATAGCACAATGACTCATGAGACCCTCTGTCGTAAAGCTACACAGGCTGACTTTGGTTTATCCAGGGCCACCGACAGGTATCGCGTCAGGAATGTATGATTTGAAGCCCACAAATTAGTGTTAGCTATGTCATCAATCAAATAATTTTGTAAGAATCTAAGAGAGACAGCCCACTTTCTGATGTCATGGGCTCTGCCCACTACGCCGGGATTACTTTCCCTAATGACTTCTACGAGTAAAGAGGCCAATCGTCTTCTCGTGACGCGAGTACCTGTGTTGGTGACCCATAAGGCTCCTGGTTGTTGAGGTTTTGCTACCCTCATAAACTTTATTAAAGCCTGCACCGGGCACAAAATGTGATGCGTATGTCCATGTTTAACTGCCGGCACCGTAAATTCTGAAAATACATGATCACAGTGTTCGTTCTTAGCTACGAACGTGGGAGACGGAGCAATCCGTAAATGCTCATTCAATCTCTCAAACCTGAGGCAATTAGGTTCGTTGCTCATCGCCGCCAGCTCAGATACCCTGTTTCCTGTTGCCAAAGCCATAAGGAGCACAGCATTCTTTAGTATTGATTCAAAGTCCGGCGCATTATTATATTTGCCCGAATGAAGCAAAGATATAGCTTTGTGCAGCGACCAGGTAGGCATGAGCTGCCGTGATGGTGGGCGTAGTTTGAAACATGCTCTCATGAACCCTTTCTCCTCCTGCGGTATGGTTAGACCGGTAAGGTCGTAAAAGGGGTTTCTAATGGCAGATAAGTGATTCTTTAGTGTAACTACAGAAAGGTGTTTTTGCGCAAACAAATAATCTAAATATTTAAAGACCAAAGCAACTGATGAGTCTGATTGCGCGTTTTTTTTACAATTTTTTTTCGTAGTGAGTACCCAATCATAAAGGCGATTCCGTAAGAGAATAAGCGTACACTTACGATGTGGTTCCTCTTTCTCTCTCTGTGGCGGGTGTTTCAAACAGCTGACGAAAGGGCTTGAAAGGATGCCTTACTATATTATGCATATGGTCAATGATGGAGGGGCCAATAATAAATAATGCCTTATGGGCCACATCTTTTGCATAGACATTTGTGACGCTCCTGCATAGTAGCCACGTGAGGGCATGCGCGCGCGTCGGCTGCCCAGCCGTTTAGAAACCGGCTGGCGGCAGCCGGCCGGCTGGCTTTTCCTTAGTATATATCCTACGACAATGTAACTAATGTCTGGGATATTCTTATGTTGTTTCACAGCTTGAAGCTCCCCTTATTCTTAACCAACGCATCTTAGTACATTTCATTCTCGATAGTTGATTGTTTCATTATAATATATAAGATGTAAGTCTAGTGAGAGTGGGAGGAGAAGAGCGGGAGAGAGACCCCGGCTGGGGGACGTTGTTTCGCGCGGGCGCGGAGAGTCTAGCTTGGGACGAGCCTGATGTTGCCAATTTGATCGCAACGTTAGGCTTAGTTTCGACTCACGCAAGGGGTAGAGGATTTTGACCCGGCAACGGTGTTGAGTGTTGCCAAGCATGGGATGTATTTCGCATGCCTAGGGTGGGGTCCAGACAGATTCAAGACTCAGAGCTCACCTCACTGTCGTACCCTTCGGACCCCCTTGATATCTATCCCTCTCAACCCCACTTAGAAACTGTCTCTCTTACTTTGCATACCTTCCTTCCACTACTTCACCAATCTATTTAATTATCCCATCCCCTTGATAGACCTTATATCTATTATTGTATTAACGACGAGCTCTCAGATAATTAGATAGGATTTTGGGCCTTATGCAGAGATGTAATTGTTAATGAGACCTAGGAAGCTTTTTTTGTTGTCTCATATTTCATGCTTGCTAGTGTGTTCTTGTGGCAGGTGAGCAGGGGCTAGACCGGAGGGGAGGCTTTTTGTGATCCTTTAAGTAAAGTCTGCTGGTGCGAGTCCTGTGGACCCGCACGACTTTACTAGGATACCCGTGGGAGTCTGGGGGCATTTTCTTGTCTGTGTCCCTGTGTGTCTAGTGTTGTGTTGTGTGAGGACCCTTGCCTAGTCCACTCAGCACTGCGCTAGCTCGTCTTGCTTTTGTTTTAGGGTCGCCAGGAGAGAGTCAGATACTTGGGATCTGAGTCTCTCAAGAGAGCACCCTTTCAATTAGAGTAATTTGGCGCACAGACTTGGGAACGTCCCTAGGCTAGAGCAGGTGGCTCAGCCCGGGTATCCGAAGCCTATATCCTTCCGGCTAGACCTCTGCCACCTGGCAGATTAACAGCTAGGGGTTTATTATTTCTGCATGCTTGTTATTGTGCCACAGTTTACCGTTGTTGTGAGCATTGTGAGTCAGGGTGTGGCTTAGAGACTCTCTCCGAGCAGGCTTGCCTGACTAAGAGTGAGAAGCACACCTGTATATGGTTATGTTGCGAGTTGCTGCCTTTATTTAATTATACCTATGCCATTATACACTGTATGGCCTATCACTAGTATTTATTCCTGCTTATGAGATAAGAGTTCTCTAAATCCGTAACTTACTTTCTTTGCTAAGCATCAGATCCTACAGTAGCCGCATGCAGTTTAGAAACCTGCATCTTGTCTACCTGTACGATGTTTTTAGGACTGTTTGCTTTCACCTTCTTTCACGCAGGGTTGATTAGTTGTATTAATTAACGTAACGTTAAATGTACTTTCTTCTAGTTTGTTATGCCAATGGTTGAAAACTTTCAAAGTCCACGTGCGTGCGCGCGAGCGCGCAATAACCTGTTTTTTTGGGATAATTGCCTTCAATTTTTTACTCTTGTAAAATCCATTTTCGGGGGCTCTGTAGGACCATTGTTTAAGCTTTTTGAGCGGTTTTTCGTGTTTTTTCCTTCATTCCTAACCTATTCGCTATTGTTTCTGGAATAAAACCATTTTTTGAAAACCGGCCGGGTTCTGATGCGCAAACATTACAAAACTAGCCGGGGCTCCACGGGTTAAATTGTTTCTGCAATTTAATTCCGTCATCTATCTTTTCCTTGAAGCTTTAAGTCAACTTAATTGTGTGATCTTTTATATAGCCTGCTTGACTATCAGCAGTCTATAGTGCATGCACCCTGTAACCGAGTCATAGGATACCTCGTTGTCCAGGCAGGACTCTTGACGGTTTAGGGTGGTTTGTTGCCTGGGTTTATAGATAAGGGTTGGATCTAGCGTTTTCCGTTGTTGCTTGTTGCCGCATACCTAGTTCAATAGAAAGAGCCCAGTGTTTATATATCCCAAGACGTAACACATTAAAGATAGTCTTAGTCTCCTGAAGGGCTACAAGGCCCCAATTCTGTTCCTCATTCATATCAATAATCTCATATCTACCACTCATAATCCAATACATTCCTACGCAGATGACTCAACACTTCACAGTTCCTTCACATTTACCAATTCTTTCACCCAACCCGATCTTATAAATTCAAAAATAAACACTGCAATTTCTCTGAACCAGGACCTTTCTAGAATTAATGGATGGGGACAAAAGAATCTAGTTTCCTTTAATGCACAGAAAACCAAGTACATTCAATTTTCTAACCGACAGAATCTCACTGACTCCCATATATTTTTTAATGATGTAAATATTCCCACTTCCCCTAGTATTGACATTCTCGGTGTAACATTAACTACTAACTTGAGCTGGACACATTATGTTAGAAGCATTGCTAAGAATGCCTCCAAAAAACTGGGACTCCTGTACAGAGTTCGAGAATTCTTCACTGACGAGCAGTTGGCCGTAATATATAAAAGTCATGTGCGTTCTCAGATGGATTACTGTTCACCTCTGTGGAGTGGAAGTGGAGTGGTTGCATTGAGGCAGTTGGACAAAATTCAAAATAAAGCTATTAGATTAATCAATAACCCTGCAATCACACAGGACCTTCCTACATTATCCATACGAAGAAACGTTGCATCCCTTGCATTATTCTACAGATATTTTCACAGCAATTGTTCCGAGGAACTTGCTTCAATTGTGCCGCCTCTCCACATCTTTCCCCGTAGAACTAGGGCAGCTGAGAGTGCCCATGAATTTACACTTTCTCCTCCACAATGCAGAACTTCTGCTTATCAGAATTCATTTATCCCCAGAGCTACTACTCTTTGGAATTCACTTCGCTCGAATTGCTTTCCACAAACTTACAATTTACAAATGTTTAAATCCAGTTGTTACAAACATTTTATGAATGGAGTATGCCTTTAGGCACATGGACCTTTTTTTTTTATCTGTGTTTTTCCTTCCTCCGTTCATTGTCTCTTAAAAAAAAAAAAAAAAAAAAAAAAAAATGGTCCTTCTTCTCAAACACGTTTGACCGGAGTTCTGAGCAAATGGCACACTTCTTACATATCCAAAGTCCTCTAGATCTGTCGAGGCACTTTACACATCTGATGCAATGTTTATGGGCAAAAACTGGGAGAAGAGGACAGTTAGGTGTAGCGCACAGAGTAAACAGAGGCATGATGGAGCTAAAAAATAAAACCGCTGTGATCGGCTCCCTCACCTGCTGCCTGAGTTGCTACTATCTATCTAACTATCTATATGCTCAGGCCCAATCCCCATATTGGGGGTAGCCGACTCAAGACAGAGCATGTACAGGGAAAACACAAAAACAACATAAAACAACAAATAAACACAGATAAATAGCACAAACTCATACACATCCAGGTCACCCAGAAGGCCCAGAGACCAGGGTCACCAACGGCCCCCGACCACCCGGAGAGGTTCCGATCTCGGCAGGCAGACATGCAGCGGAGCCAAAGCCACAAGCCCTCCCACCACACTTCCAGGCGCACCCTTCATATTAATCGTCTCCCCGGGCCAGGCGCCTGATGGACTATTATCTAGTCCAACTTGCGCCCGACCCCTTACTCCAAATGACCACGTGTTCACTCAACTATTCACAAGCATTCTCCATTCACTCCTGTCCACCACTACTTCCCCTGCCTGATCTATAGTCATTCCTCTATCATCCAAAGCCTTTCTTACACAGTCTCTCCATCTCAATGGGAGTCTTCCTGCCCTTCTATCTCCCCTTGTACCTGACTCACATATTCTCTTTGTAAGCCTTTCATCTCCCATTCGTTCAACATGACCATACAAGCTCAGCACCCTTCTGTCCACTCTGGCTGACAAATGTTCCTGCTGCCCCACTCTCCTACATAATTATCTCTTCATTCCTCAATCTGTCTCTACGAGTAACTCCACACATACTCCTCAAGCAGCTCATCTCCATCACATCCAGCCCTCTTTTCTCCTTTTTCTTCAGAGCCCATGTCTCAGCCCCATACATCACTGTTGGCACAACAATTCCTTGATACAGTGCACTTTTTACTTTCACTCCGAGATTTCTCGTCTTCCACATACTTCCCATTGCTCCGAAAACCTTCCTTCCTTCACACACTCTCTGTTTTACCTCCACTTCCATACCTCCACTCTTGCTTATCGTTCCTCCTAGATATTTAAAACACTCTACTTGTTCCAATATTTCCCCATCCAGCCTCACATCTAGATTCACCCTATGCTCTCCCCTATTACACACCATTACTTTACTTTTATATATATTCACCTTCAGTTTCCTCCTTCCACAAACCACACCAAATTCTTTGACTACCCGCTGCAGTTTCTGATCAGAATCCGCCACCAATGCTGTGTCATCAGCGAACAGCAACTGATTCAACTCCCAATCTCTACCATTCTTTCCTACTAAACACAATCGTCTTCCCAATGTTCTCCTTTTCACCTCCCTCACCACACCATCCATAAACATATTAAACAGCCATGGTGACATTACACAACCCTGTCGCAAACCTACCTTTACCTCAAACCATTCACTCAACTCACCATTTCCTACTCTCACACATGCTCTGCTCCCTTCATAAAAACTCTTAACTGCTTCTAACAAATTTCCTCCTATTTCATAAATCCTTAACACCTTCCACATTGCTTCACGGTCCACACGATCATACGCTTTTTCCAAGTCCATAAAAGCCCAAAATATCTCCTTATGCTTCTCTAAATACTTCTCGCATAACTGTCTTACTGCAAACATCTGATCCACGCACCCTCTTCCCCTCCTAAAACCGCAGTGTTCTTCTCCTATTGCAACTTCCGTACACTTTATTATCCTCTCTATCAACATCCTGCCATACAGTTGCCCAACCACTGACAATAAACTAATACCTCTATAACTTCAACTCTCCTGCCGATCTCCCTTCCCTTTGTACAACGGCACAATACATGCACTCTTCCAGTCTATTGGTACCATTGACACAGGAAAGCACACATTGAAAAGTCTCACCAACCAATCTATTATCACATCTCCACCCTTCTTTATACACTCCACAGCAATACCATCCAAACCTTCTGCTTTTCCCACTCTCATTTGTTTCACTGCTTCTTTCACCTCATTTTCCTCAACCCTTTCATTCATTCCCTGCCACCTGGGTGGCCTGGGTAACCTATCTCCATCCACCTCTGCTTCAATTACTGCTTCTCTTCCATCTCTTGTATTTAACAAAGATTCAAAATACTCGGCATATCTTTTCCTCACTTCAACTGGTTCCACTAGTAATTCTCCATTTTCATCTTTCAATGACTCTTCCCTCTTTTGTCCTCCTTTCCTTATTTACCTCCTTCCAGAACATCTTCTTTTGTTCTTCAAAATTCTCACTCAGCCTTTGACCCCACCTTTCGTTTGCATCTTTTTTCGCTTCTTTAATTTTCCGTTTTGCCTCTCTCCTTTTCTCCTTGTACCTCTCCCATACCTCAATACTACCATCCTGTAAAACCCTCTCAAAACACTGTCTCTTCTCCTCAACTGCCTTTTTCACCGTATCATTCCACCACTCGCTTCCCTTCCTGATACCTCTGCCTCCTACTTTCCTTTTTCCGCATACTACCTCTGCACTTGCTTTCACTCCTTCCTTAAACTGTTGCCATTCAACCTGTTGCCATCCTCCCAGAAACCCTCTACCTCGTCTAACTCTCTTTCACTTCCTGGTCCATACGCACTTACAAAAACCCACCTTTCACCCTTAAACTGCATTCTCACCCACATTAGCCTTGATGACACCTCTTTCCACTCTTTTATAAACTCTCTCAACTCCTCCTTCACAATAATAGCCACTCCTTCTTTCCCTTTGACTCCCTCGTCTACTCCAGACTTTCTACCTATCACGTTTCCAAAATCCACTTCTCCCTCTCCTTTCATCTTTGTTTCATGCAGTGCAAGGACATCATACATCCTTCTTTCAAATAACCTTCCAATATCCTCTCGCTTCTCATTCGTACTACATCCACGCACATTCAAAGCTCCTATTCTTAGGGTCCGGGACCACGAACGCGTTCCCTCGCCCCTATCTCTGTCTCGTTTTTTTGGTAGATTAATTTAAGGGGAGAAGGATACCAGACCCCCACCCCCGATCCCCTTTAGCCGACTTCTACGTCTCGTTGGAGAAAGCGATGGTGGAAATTTCTCACCCCTCCACCACAGAGGAGGCTACCTGCACCAGAAAGTGGCGGGCGTTGGGGTCGCCGCATCCCTACGCCATTTGAAAGAATTAGAGATGCAGAAGGAGAAAAAGATAGAAGGGGCTATGGGAAGTAGAGGACACCAACCCTCACTCTGACAAAGGGTCAGCCCACCACCTGAAAGCTGCTCCAGCTGCTACTGGAGTGACGAAATCTGGAAATAAAAATGTCCATGAATTAATGCTCATAAGGATAACCTGAGAGGTGTTAAAACATCCTATCCTTCAAGTCCGCCGGAAAATTTGCTATAGCGCACTGCTACTCTTAACCTTCCGCTTTGAGGCGGGTGCCCAACCCCAAAAGGGGTTGAAATAGGGGAGCTATCCCCCTGCCAAAGGCGGCTTTCTACGGCCTTTCTTAGCTGATGCTGAGAGGATTGGGTTCTAGTCATGTGGTGATGGGCTGGTCTATCAGAGTGAGAGCTGAGCAATCTCTGCCATACCCATAGCTTACTCTGACTGTTCCTTTAATTATATATTTTCTAGATCTCAAGTGACGGCGTCTCTTCCGTGGATTGACCTCCCAATCTACCAAGATTGGAAGCCAAAGCGTCACATTTTTCCCTTGCCCCTCAACTTTCTCTTCATAATTGCTGAGGGGCACAGGGCCCTGGGTGGGGCTTTGGTTTCCCGGGCGTTTCCGCACCCTCCTCAGCTCCCCGCCATGGAGTGGCTTCGGTCACCCAGGCTTTATTGTGGTCGGCGGGGAGGGTTCTGTGGGGACACTCGGTTATGGCCTTGGAATTGCTCGGGGCCTTGGGGCTGTTCGGCCAGGCAGCTTGGGGAACAACAACAACAACAACAACCTTCCGCTTGACTTGTCTTAGGAAAACTTAATTTCCTCTTGAACTGCTTACCTGTGACAAAGTGCCACTGGCCCAATTCATCCGTAATAACTATCTGTTGGCTATGGTCTAGATAGAAATAACCCCACTAGACTGTTTGCGCCAGGCCAGGAAAGTACACTAGACTGTTTGCGCCGGGCGAGGAAAGTCATGCCGTGCTAGGCTATCGGTTTGGGCGAGTTCGCTCGGCGGGCCGAGATTACTCCCTTAGGAATTTTGCATTTCCGCCGGGAGGTTCGTGGTACTGCACACCATGCCGGGATTTTTTAGCTCAATCCTTTCGTCTACGAGGCGAGGTTAGGCGTCAGTATGTAGAAAGATCGCCGGAAGGCAACGAGCCAAAAACATTGGAAGGGTCGACTTATATGTGAAAGTCAGACCCCCCCCAAAAAAAAACACACCCCCACACCACCATCAGAATGTCTCCTGACTCCCTGTTTACATGTTAAATATACATACACATATAAACGAGGGAAATATCTTAGGGTTATAATAGTATAATAATATTTATTAATAATATCAACCCCTATACCCTACAGAGACCCCTAATGAGGCTTGTAGTAATCATACACCTTGTAGTTTACCTTACCTCCTGAAGACACTGCTGCGACAACTGGCGTGTGGGTCCCAGGAGAGGGGCAAAGCAGGCTCGAACCATGGAAAGCCCCACACCACGTGTGACAACTCTTAGACCAGGGTGTCTGCTATAATAATAAAAAAGCAACTGTCTCATATAGATGGTCAGAAGCCTATTCCTGCGGATAGATGAGCCTCCTAACTAGTAGCTGATAGCAATTCTAAGGCGCAGAAAATGTAAACAAAAAACACATGCGGCGCTGATCCTGGAAGATTGTAGGCGCCTGCACAATAGTACCCTATTTTAACACTTCCCTGCGAGCATACCAATGGGGTAGCCTGTGCTAGCTAGTCTAAACCTGTTCAATACAACTCAGATTAATACAAATGAGCAAGGGCTCACTAGAAGCGAGCGAACGAAGAATGTGGCAGAGCACAGGCACGCACGTCCGACTGGGATGGTCGCGGGGAAGGGAAGGAAGAATGGCGTCTCGCTTGCCACGGTCTGTGCTAGAATCCACGAGATGGAAAGCTATAATAGCAACACAAGTTTTGAGTTTATTTTTCTCTTTTATTTTTTACGAAGTTTTTTCGTAGTGTGTACCCCAATCTTAAGACGATTCCATAAGAGAAGTAGCGTTACACTTATGATGTAGTACTCCATTTCCCCGCGGCGGGAGTTTTAAACTGGCTACCCGCGGGCGCTTGAAAGGAGGCTATTATATTAATAGGCATATCGTCAATGATGGAGGGGCCACTAATAAATAATATGATAGATGTTGCTGGTACAGAAAGGGTTAAGCGTGAAAGAGAACTGGGAACTATACACTTTAGGACATATTATATCGTAGCCTTAATTTTCGAAGCATTCTCGGACTGAATCAAACCTGCACATTGATTGTTGACCTACTAATTACATTTTAGCGGTTCGTTTTGATGTTCGAGGGTTCCGATTGTGCGAGGATTTATGTCGTAGGCTGTACTGACGAATTTGGTTAAGGGGAGATGGGCAATTTTGTTGGTCCCCCTTCTCCCTCATGTTTATAGTGAGCCTGTAATTTTGGAAGAACTGGCTTTTGGCCGGGAAAGTTTTCTACCAAAAAAATTACAAATTAATCTACAAGGGGGATCTAATGGATGTCTTTTAAGTTTGATGGAGGTCTAGGGAGGAAACTAGAAAAATAATGAAAAAAAAATAAAAAATGGACCAGAAAGTGAACCATCCCCTTTAACACTGGCCATACTGGCTCACTTACTGTATATATTCAAAATTAACCCCTTCAGCACCATAATAACTCTTTACCTCTGATTCTGGCTAAAGTTAGAAGATTTGTTTGCATTTAAGAAGGGTCTATGTTATTGAGATTGTATTTACCCATTTGAGTCGTAGAAGTAGATCATTAACTACTAAAGAAAATCGGTTAATGGTAACCAGAATATGATGAACATTACGTAATAGTGGTGGAGGGGATAATGATAGCCTATAATTCAATGGTAATATATAATAACACATGTACATATCTCTGCGATCTGTAGCCCTAGCTCTTATATATATATATATATATATATATATATATATATATATATATATATATATATATATATAATGATTATTTAGGGGGCAGTGGCCGGTTTTTTGGGCTATTAATTAATTTATTCATTTATGTTTTAGTGTCCTCGCTAAATCTCCATTAAGCTTAGAAATACCCCCCTTCAAGATAAATTTGTACATTTTTATCTTGAAGGGGGGTATAGGGGGGTATTTCTAAATTTGATGGAGGCCAAGCGAGGAAACTAAACAATATATGATTAAATTAATTAATAGTCCCAAAAACCGGCCACTATCCCCTTAATTCACTCCCATTAATTTTCCTTCCATATTTAAAATCACAGAGTATACACATTTATGTGGCCAACTGTATGTGAAGCACTTAGCGAAGAAGAGTTTTAGTTTAGAGTTGGCAGTAGAAAATTGTCAAGCCGTATTATTCATGAAACTACGGAATGTAAAATGGCCTTACTCTGCACGGAATATATTAATGAAACCACATATACTGTATATGTGGTTGATTTATGTGACAGTGGGCTGTTATGGAATGTATATATGTGTGTGTGTGTGTCTTCGTGAGCGTGAGTGTGCGTATGTGTATGTGTGTGTATACAGTATGTGTACCTCGTATGTATGTGTGTGTCTATGTGTGTGCCTGTTTGTGTATGTTTGTGTATGTGTGCATGTTCGTCAGCTTCCGTTAGTCCAGGGTTTGTATATTTAAGGGGCCCCACCTGTTTGTTTTTTTCTCTCTGGGTTGTATCCATCAGTCCCCATTCAGCCTACTGTTTTAAGACGTTTATCCCCATGCAGGTGTCGTTTTTTTCCTGGCGAGCGGTAGCGACCCAGCATATTTGTTAATATGTTTTTGATAGCAGGCTATACCTGTAAAACAAAATTAAAACACAATGCCTCCGGCGAAGCCGTATTTTTTAAACAGTTGGCTGAATGGGGCCGAATGGATACAAGCCAGAGAAAGAGAGAAAAGGGGAGAACAAAAAGCGGGTCACTCCCTTCTAACTATTGTCAACCGTGTCCAACCCTCAACCCTCACGATAATATTAATACTATCTGGTCCGAAATATTGTAGATTATTATGATGTTTTGATTAATTATTATTGAGGGTTTTGCTTGCTCTTTCCATTTCGAGCACTGTATTTTAGTTTATCCCCTAGGCTAACAAAAACACATTTCCAGACTTCCTTCAAACAAAAAATGCCCACAGCTAAAAAAAAAAAAAAATTTTAATAGAAAGATGCTGCAGCCAAAGGCCGATTTCTTCTATATTGCAGGTTCGATATCGCTCGCCCAGAGAAGGAATCAGCACCTAAATAGGGTGAAGCGTCTTATTATCGCTAACTAAAACAACCGTCTTATTGCTCCAATCCAATGGAGCGAAAAAGTGGAAGGTACAAAAAGACCCCCCTCGATTTAGATAGGGTTAACCATAGACTACAGTAGATCTGGACTGGACACGAAAATGGAACTTTGCAGTAAGGGACCCAAAATAGGAGAACGAACCCCCAAGTTCAAACCTCGAAACCGCGAAAATGTGATATTTTTGCGGTTTCGAGGTTCGAACTTGGGGGTTCGTTCTCCGATTTTGGGTCCCTTACTGCAAAGTTCCATTTTCGTGTCCAGTCCAGATCTACTGTAGTCTATGGGTTAACATATAACTGAAAACCTGGACTAAATTCTTTGTTAAAGGACTCGCTGCTCAATTAGGGGGAGGGGGGGGGGGGGGGGATGACGGGGGACCATCATCTCCCTCATGATTAGCCACTTTAGTTTTGATATTTTAAGACGTCGCAGTATTAGTTTAGCGATTTTAAGACTCTTCGACCAATTACATTGTCAATTTTAAGACCTTTCGTGCCCTTTAGGTGTCGCTTTCTCCTGGCGAGTGATAGCGAGCCTGCAATATAAGCCTTGTTCACACACAAGACTTTATCAGCATGTCCTTAGTCGACCTGGGCCGAGTTTACAGATTTATGGGTCTGGACCAAATGTGGGGGACCTTGTGGCGGCCCCTGCAAGATGTTGGAAAGTCTAGTGGAAAACGGGACATACTGCCCAATTTGACGTTTCAGGGATGTAGCCTAATTTGTTTTCATCCTTATCCCGTCCTTGTTTTGTGGACTGTACAAAAGTTGCACAGAGGCAGTTAATTAACCCCATCTGTACCGTCGACTTTCTATTTATTTTTATTTGGCTACTAAAAATCGATTTTATTTAGTTTAGGAACGATCTTTAGCAACTATAAGGCTTCGAACTATCTAAATCCACACTTGCATAAAATCGTCTATATATGGCTAGAATAAAATGTAACAGACGTTACTGGTAAAGGAAGGGTAAACGGTAGCTGGACAGGAAACCTGCTTCTGCAAGCCTCCCGCATAACCCCTCCCTACTCCCCCTCCATCAACGTTGACCTCTCACCGTCATTGCGGTCCACCCACGCCCTACGGCCATTAGTGACCCAGGCCCGACCGTTCCAGCTTTTTTTTTAACATGATCAAAAATGACTGGGGTGTCCATACCTTGGTGAGTTCTTCCCATGATTCCGTTGACCTTGCCCTGACCTTGCAGGACTTTGCAAGTCTGGAATGGTCAGGATGCCAGTGTGAGAGGCCCTTTAGGAGGAACTGGTCGAAGGCCAGTGCATTTTTCTACCAAAAAATGCACAAATTTATCTCAAAGGTGGGTCTTGGATATATTTTAAAGCTTGATGGAGGTTAAAGGAGAAATTTAGAATAATAAATGCATAATTACGTAGACAAATAAATTAAAATCTCCCCTTAACGATAAATTAAAATCTGGACTAATTTCACCGTTGAAAGGACCCACAGCTAAATTAACTGTTGCAAAAAATTCGCGTGGACACCTGGCTGGAGCTAAGTCAAGTTAATTAATCATGCAGGTGACTTATTTACTTGGCTTGACAAATTAACGTTCACTCTCAATATAACGTGTGTATGTGTGTGTGTCTGTGTGTGTGTGATTGCATAGTGTGTGCATATTTTGTTTGTATGAAAATGTCAGTGTGTGTGTCAGTGAATATGTGTTTTTGTTGTGTGTGTTTTGTGTGTGCATATGTCAGCTTGTGTATGAGTGAATGTGCGTGTTTGTGTATATATACGAGTGTTTATGTTTGCGTGATTGAATGTGTGTGTGTGTGTGTGTGTGTAAGAGAGCAAGCAATACTCACAAACACTGTGAGTATATATTTATTTTATTTCATTTGTATTGCTTGTTTTATGACTTGGTGTGTGTAATTCACTTACGATCTTGAGGATCCTTGAGGATCTCTCGCCGACAATTACCCTCCCAGAAGAGAGGTTAGAGCTCGTATTGTCCAATCATTGGGTAAGGCTGAGACCTTTTCACACACCACACATATTGGTGTGCGTGTTGTGTGTGAAAATATTGGTGTGTATTGTGTGCATTACGGGGAAGCAGACTGATTGGTCTATTCATTCATTAATTCATATATTTTATTTTTTTAATTCCTCCCTAGACCTCCATCAAGCTTAGAAAAACACCCCCTCAGGAATTGTAAAGGGTTAGGATAACGTCTTTGGATTTATGCTCAAATTACCCACCTATAAAGCCAATTATTTTGTTTGCCTTCTTAACAACTTCTGAACATTGTTGACTAGGTTTTAGGTTACTCGATTTGTTACTCCCAGATCGGTTTATCTGTTTACATTCTTAAGCTGAGTGCCATTCATCAAATAGTTTGTTTTCTCATTTTGGTATCCGATATGTAGTACTTTACATTTATCCGCATTGAAACTCATTTGCTAAATTTGGGCCCAACATGACAACTTATCTAGATGGTGTTGCATATCGTCAACTTGTTCTTTTGAGAGTACGCTATTTGCAATTTTTGTATCGTCCGCAAATTTTGAGATTGTACAGGTGAGACCCTCATCTATGTCGTTGATGCAAATTAGAAAGATAATTGGTCCTAGTACCGATCCCTGGGGTACTTACATTGGTCCATTTAGATGCCTTACCGTTTATGACTACTCTTTGCTTTCTGTTGCTGAGCCAATTTTCTATCCATTTCAAGACACCGTCTTGTAGTGATGTACATCCCATGTGGTGGATTGTGTTCTTTTATATAAATATTTTATTTTGCTAAAGCGATTTTGATTAGTTCTTTTGCGTTTATCTTGTGTCGTCCCAGTTTTGGTTTGTTTATTTTTGCAAGTTTTACATTATAAACTCTTCATAATTAATTTCTTCATAATTTTCCCTTTAGTATATTGGATGTACTGATAAATATGTGATATTTTAAATTCTATCTCCTAAAGGAAACACACAGTAAACAACATGTTCTTAAATATATTTCCAATCCCTCCAGGGTGATGCTGCTGAACAAACTCCAGGAGGACGGGATGGTACAGTGCCGTAAGGGTCGGCTGAAGGAGGCTGCTCACCGCTTCTCGTACGCTCTCTGCTTCTCGTACGCTCTCCGCTTCTCGTACGCTCTCCGCAAGTTACCACAAGATGAGGAGCAAGAATTAAGGTACCAGTATATTGGAGAATCCCTTCAGAAAAATTATATACTGAAAAATAAGACGATGATCAATAATTACGGAGATATATGGGGGCATGAGGCTAGGAATCCTCCTCCCCTTGTATAATTCACCTACTAGTCGTGGAAACGCGAAAGTGGTCCCGGGCCCTAAGAATTGGAGCTCTAAATGTTGTTTCTGTTCGGGCTCTGTCTCGAGTTGGCCACTCCCAGCTATGGGGTATGTACCCGAGTTTATACATACATACAGTACATGCATTCTCATTAGAATATTGTATGTATGTATGTAGATACTCATGTATATACCGTACCTCATAGTTGGGGGTGGCAGATTCGAGACAGAGCCCAAACAGAAACAACATTATAAGTTCAAATTCTTAGGGTTTGGGACCACTTTCGCGTTCCCTCGCCCCTTTCTTTGTCTCGTATAGTAGGTGAATTGAAATGTTGCCAGATAACCTTTGGTGGGGTGACTGTGTATAAAAGGCTCTGGATCTGGAATTGAACCCAAGGTATGTATAGTCGGTTTTATTTCAGCTGATGGTAAATTAAATCCCTGAACAGCATATTTATCGACACTGAATACAAAAATGTGAAAGTACAATATATCTGTCTTATTAACACAAAGTTTAAATAATTATCACCCTTTTTCCCTACAAAATCTTCAAAATAACTGAGAAATGTTGATGGGAACTTTACAATCTACCATCAGCTAGAACAAAAATAGACTAGTTTGTGAGGCCAACACAGTGAATGTGATGGACTTTATTTTGTTAATGTGGGATGGCCGGATATACTTGATCATTTATGTATCTTTTTACTATTTATTTATTTTTTATTTATTTGTATTTAGTTTACTCCCTAGACCTCCATCAAGCTTAAAATAACACACCCTAGACCCCTTTCAAGAATAATTTGTAAATTTTATGGTAGAAAAATGTTCCGGCCGAAGGCTGGTTCCCTAAAAAATTACAGGCTGGCTTTCGCTCGCCAGGAAAAAGACGACACCTAAACGACAGGAAAGGTCTTAAAATTGACAATGAAATAGGTAAACTCTGTGAATTATGTAAATATTGTTGGTCTTTGATAATATAATATTTAATGTGATCACACTGAATGTGTAAAGTGAGGAATTCCTAGATTTTGTAATAATTGTACATAGCCTTTAACTGCGTTGGTGGTGTGATGGTTTAGATGCTTATGTTGTGGGTGTGGTGTCCGGAGTTCGAATCCCGGGAGGACCATATGCTTTAAATAATATATTCAAATGCATTGGGGTTTGTAATGGAGGATTAATGTCAAGAATGGGGTGTTCCTTAATTTAATGGTGAATTACAGGGATGAAAGAAAAAACGAAGTTTACTACAGGATCATAACTTGTCATGAATATACTGTAATATGTATATGGGCTATATCGATATATTTCCATTAAACTCCAGAAAAAAATATTAGTTTATAGCGCCGTTGGCATCTGGACCGTCAGTTGAGAGAGTTCCAGCTGATTCGTGTCACGACATTGTATGTAAACATTGGATACTTGTCCCAATCACACACTCTCGTGGACAGGTCTGTTATTCTTATTTAGTACCTTTCAATTCAATACTTAAGCTCTGCAAAACATCGAACAAGGTCCTGAAGATGTGGTGCACATCAAGAAATAATCCAATCTCGCTAACAATAATCATACAGGCAGTGTTTTCGAGTGTTTTATCCTGGTCACGAGAGTCGAGGGAGGTCGCTTCCAAGGCCTATTTCTTAATGAAAGTATCGTTTTCTGTTAATTTTATATATCGCAGTCCCTTGACCAGATAGTGATTAAGCCAAATGTTGAGCTGTAAACATGCATACAATTTATAAGAGTTTCTCAAATAAAATAAAACACAGATTCACCCATTTCCCGTGTCTAGTGTTCCCGCCATTGACAATAGTGACGTCATGGTAAACACACCAGTGCTCGCCACATAAAATAACTTAGATAAGCTATATTTCTATGTAGTTACACACATTGATGAAAGTTCTTCAGTATCATACCCCTAAAGCCAAGCAGATCCCAATGGACATTGAAGTTTGAATAAGTTTCATCCCTGGAATTCACCTTTAATTTGTGGGGTCACTGGTGTTTCGAACGAGGTTAAAAATACAGTATTTAAAAAATAATTCAAGAAACTATATAATTTGTTTATATAATTGAACAAATTGCCTCAGAATATGAAAGCATACGGAGGAGATTAATTCATGGCCACCCCCTTGGGATTGAAGGCATCTGGCAATAGATATTTACTATAATGATTTATTACTTTAGATTTTATTAAACCGGCAGCACACTAGCATCTCTATCCAATATCTGAGTCTGTCTTGTATCCACAGTAAAGTAAGGCAATTTAATTATGTTTTGTTATGTAATTGTGTTTCAAGGATTATACTTCATGGTTACAAAATATAAATGAATGTCAAATGGAAGTAGCGTTAGTCGAATAGCATACTCTACGGTATGGTAATATTAATTCCATAGAATGACTCCAAGCCTATATTCGGTTTTATTTCAACTGACGGTAAATTGAATCCTTTAGCAGTTGAGTTCTCGATAAATATTGGAAAAATTTGAAACTACGATGTCTCTGTATCTTATTTATGTCAGGTTTTCATGATTACCCTTCCCGCCCGGGCAGCATTTTAAAATGACACCGCGGTAGCTGGGCAGGAGCCCGGGTGTCCCCTTGAAATCCGTAAGCTTGAAAGCCTATTAAGCTTGTTTTGAAAACCGCGCATCCGACGTATGTAAACAAAGCCGGTCGGAGGCGACGCGCGCACCTCCAAAAACAAGCAGACGTCGGAGCATTGTTATTGTGTTGTCTGCTAAAACAAATTTAGTGTTGAAAAGTGTCCTATATTGCTAACATCGTCTGAAAACTCTCTCCACGGAAATCGTCATCACAACTGAACCAGTTGACTTAGAGGGTTGTACTCAACGCCAGTCTATAGATTGGAAACAGCAGTACGTATAGAGAGACGTGGTAATTTCTAGCAGTTAAAATAGCAAATATATGGGTAGCCTATTAAATACGTTTTTCGGCCGTATCGCCCGGATCTCAACAACGTCCTTAGGAGGGTGAGCCCGTGCTGGAAGGGTTAACAGCATATTTCCCTACAAAAATATCTGAATTTAAGTAACTTGATATTAATCCTCCATTACAAACCCCAATGCATTTGCATAAGTTTATGAAAGCATATGATCCTCCACGGATTCAAACTCGGGACACCACACCCAGAACATAAGCATCTCAACCTTTAACCCTTCTGACCCGGGATGGTCCTCCAAAAGATGGAGGTCCAATCCGGGCGATTTGGCCGAAAAACGTCTAGGCCTAAGCTGCCGTATCTTTGCTATTTTAACTGCTAGAAATTTCCCACGCATCTATAAATATAGTGCCGTTTCCAATCTGTAGACTGGCGTTGAGTAGAGTTCTCAAAGTCAACTGTTGTGATGACGATTTCCGTGGAGCGAATTTTGCCGCGATGTTGACAATATCGAAGCTTTTCAGACACTAATTTCGTTTGACGTCACAACAATAACATTGATCCAACGTCTCCTTCTTGTTTTCGGAGGTGCGGTGATGCAACGATCGGCTTTGTTTACATGCGTCGGACGCACGGCGTTCAGACCAAGCTGAATAGGCTTTCAAGCTTACTGTCTGTTAAAAGGACACCCGGGGTCCTGCCCAACTGCCGCGGTGTCCTTTCACAAGGACAGCCGGGTAGGAAGGGTTAAACCACCAACACAGTGGGTACATAGTAATTTATCATCAGCTGGAAAAAAACCAGACTATAGTATCTAATATGTGCTCTAGCCTGATGCTGGCTTATATATTGGTCTACTAATTAATTGATTGATATGTGATGTCTCAATTAATGGTTGAAAAGTATATATTTTTTATGTAATGTATGGATCTTTCAAGGTGTCAATAAAAAGCAGAGTTCATTATATATTTGTTTGTTCTTGTTGTATATGTAAAGATGAAATATAGTTTTAGAGATCAAATTATATCTTTGGAAGCAATAAAAACAATAAAACCACTCTCGTATGGAAGAGAGACATGGACAGCAAGTGACGAGGAGCTCTCCAAACTGAGAGCTGTGGAGATGAGCTTTTTTAGAATGGCAGCTGGTGTGAATAGACTAGATGGGCCAAGTAATAGGGAAGTGTATGAGTCCTTTGGAATGGAAGAGCAAGCTTTGGGCATTGATTGTGGAGTGGTTGAGTGGATAAAGAGAAGTACTTTGAGGTGGTATGGTCATGTTCAGAGAATGGATGAAGACAGAATGCCAAGAAAGATATATGGGAGTTAGGTGAGTGTAACAGCCAGTACTGGAAGACCACCTATGGTATGGGAAAAGAAAGTGGAAAAATATATTTAAGAAAAACTTCCACGTAATGGAAGGGGTATTGTGGCACAGGCAAGGGAGGCATGTCTTGACAAAGTAGCCTGGAGACGTTTCTGTCATGGCCATCCTTTAGCGGGGGTTTCCCAGGGGCAAACAAGGCGCCGGAGATGATGATGATGATAAAATTGACAGCAATGCTACTTCATGTTAATTTTCTTGTATTTCTAATCGCGAGTCGTGGCATAGTTAGTAGAGCATAGGCTGCTGATCAAAGGGTCGGCGGATCGAATCCTCACTGTCAAGATGTTATTGGTAGATGTCAAGCCCGGGCAGCCTGACCTAGCAATTCGTGACAAACGCCTAGTCTTCATGGCCACCCCTTTTCGGGAATTACAGCGTCTGTCCCCCCCAAAAAAAAATCTTATATTCATTCAAGTATTCAAACAAAATTGCTCCAGTTTGACACCCTCAGATCTTTTGATACAGTAATGATAAATGTTAAAATTAATTATGTAGATAGGATGATAATAATAGGGTTTTTACATGAGTTATTTTTATTCAGGTATTCGTGTATACTGTACATTGTGTAATTGTTTGTGTACAATTGTAATATATTCTTGTTGGGATAAGTTGGTGTGCGAGGTTTAGGGGTTGACTGGCCAGCATGTGATTATTTTATATATATTTTTTTGATTGAGTAATATTGAATTAAATGTTTCATATGGTTTATAATTTTGTATTTGTCTTAAAATATTTATATATGTATTTATTTGCTGATTACAGTATATTGTTAATATAAATGTAAAAGTTATATTTGTATTACTATTTTGTAATTTCGGGATTAAGTACATTTACATTAGATTGTTGTTATTTATGGATTAAGTATATTTGTAAATTATTATGTTCTCTCCACTAACCAACTTTACTCCTAAACTCGATTAATGAATTTTATAAACACATGTGGCAGTCCAGGGATTCGAACCCAGGATGCTCACACCGAAAAGCAACACAATAGTTACTATATATATATTGTTTTCATTTATATATATTTAGATGTTAATTTTGGCCAGCCCTAACTCGGTGAACTCTCCCCTCTGAGTCTGGAATGCGCACACAACCTATCCTGCAGGGAATATTAATTGATTATTGCTCATAACTTTATATGTAAATTACATATTAAATATTAAACCTTCCAGTACCAGGGAGGTCCCTTTTATCATATTCTGGCAACTATTAGACAATTGTATTAACTTAGAAACGGGTTGAAATAGGGGAGCTATCCCCCCGCCAAAGGCGGCTTTCTAGGGCCTTTCCTAGCTGATGCTGAGAGGATTGGGTTCTAGTCATGTGGTGATGGGCTGGTCTATCAGAGTGAGAGCTGAGCAATCTCTGCCATACACATAGCTTACTCTGACTGTTCCTTTAACTTATATATTTTCTAGATCTCAAGTGACGGCGTCTCTTCCGTGGATTGAGCTCCCAATCTACCAAGATTGGAAGCCAAAGCGTCACATTTTTCCCTTGCCCCTCAACTTTCTCTTCATAATTGCTGAGGGGCACAGGGCCCTGGGTGGGGCTTTGGTTTCCCGGGTGTTTCCGCACCCTCCTTAGCTCCCCGCCATGGAGTGGCTTTGGTCACCCAGGCTTTATTGTGGTCGGCGGGGAGGGTTCTGTGGGGGCACTCGGTTATGGCCTTGGAATTGCTCGGGGCCTTGGGGCTGTTCTGCCAGGCAGTTTGGGGAACAACAACAACAACAACAACAACAACTTAGAAAGGATCTCTAGCAATAACAAGGCTTCAAACTATGTCAACCAATCCTTTTAACTTAACCACAGGTCCTTCTTAAGCTGCATAATTTCGTTTAAATCTAGCAGAATATAATATAACACATATTGTTCTTTTATTTCATAACATTTTTATTTTAGTAAGCGTTATTTCCATGATAGCGATTTTGAAAAGTTATTTTGCCTTTATATTAATTAATTTCATTGGGGGTGTTTGGTGTTGTGGTGAAATTAATAAGATATACATTATATTGTCTTTGTCCTAGTTTTGGTTTGTTTAGTTTGCAAGTTTTACATTTCACTGGTAATGAAAGCGTTAATTGAATACTGGTATTTATAATGTACAGGCTAGGTTATTTATGCTGATACATATATACATAATCATTATTTGTTTTAATGTTTCTGATTAAATCTTGACTTTATTTGTATTTTGGCGGTTTGGTTCATATTTGTCTGGGCTTTATAATGTATAAGAAGTTATAACTGCGACTGTACACTTAGATACATGTAAACTATGCTTGAAAGTTATGAATTATACAAATAATTACATGTACAGAATATTGCTGAATATTTAATATGTATTGAGTTTTGAAATATAGTAAGTATAATATAATAAATTTAATATATTACAGTGATAAAATCCTCCCTGGTACTACTCTCCTTGACGCGGTAGGGGGCTTCGGGGCCGGCGACTGAGGCTTGATAGGGGATGGTTGTGGTAATTTCCCTTCCTCTCTCGCCTCGAGCTTTCGTCGTCAGCTTGACTAATTTTGAGTAGTTTTTCCATTTCTCTTTCTATGTTTTTCCCCTTCTATTCTTATTCTGTCACATTCGGATGTCCTCGGGCAACCTATATCTCATGTCTCCCTGGCCTGGCTAGGTGGTAGACTCCTGACCTGATTTGTCTTCGGTTGCTGATGTAGCCGAGCTGACTTGATTCCATTCGGTAATGCATTTTTTGCATCTCACTGTGATTTGTTTAGACCTTAGTCCTGATATTTCATTCTTAGTCCTTGATCACATCTTGGTTAGTGCTGCAGTGTAGCAGTTCTTACCTCATCCTTCGGCCCTGCTCTATAAGAGCTCTGATGTGGAGCTCATGTGGTCCGGCTGAACTGATGAAATGACGAGAAATGGCTGCGTGTCTTCACCTTCCTAGATTTGTTCACTCTCCCTCCACTGTTGTACCCACACTCTCCCCCTCCACTGCTGTACCCACACTCCCTCCACTGTTGTACCCACACTCTCCCCCTCCACTGTTGTACCCACACTCTGCCTCCACTGTTGTACCCACAGTCTCCCTCCACTGTTGTACCCACACTCTCCCCCTCCACTGTTGTACCCACACTCTCCCTCCCACTCTTGTACCCATACTCTCCCTCCACTGTTGTACCTACACTCTCCCTCCACTGTTATACCCACACTCTCCCCCTCCACTGTTGTACCCACACTCTCCCCCTCCACTGTTGTACCCACACTCTCCCTCCACTGTTGTACCCACACACTCTCCCTCCACTGTTGTACCAACACACTATCCCTCCACTGTTGTACCCACACACTCCCTCCACTGTTGTACCCACACACTCTCCCTCCACTGTTGTACCCACACTCTCCCCCTCCACTGTTGTACCCACACACTCTTCCTCCACTGTTGTACCCACACTCTCCCCCTCCACTGTTGTACCCACACACTCTCCCTCCACTGTTGTACCCACACTCTCCCCCTCCACTGCTGTACCCACACTCTCCCCCTCCACTGCTGTACCCACACTCTCCCTCCACTGTTGTACCCACACTCTCCCCCTCCACTGTTGTACCCAAACTCTCCTCCTCCACTGTTGTACCCACACTCTCCCCCTCCACTGTTGTACCCACACTCTCCCTTCACTGTTGTACCCACACTCTCCCCCTCCACTGTTGTGCCCACACTCTCCCTCCACTGTTGTACCCACACTCTCCCCCTCCACTGTTGTACCCACACTCTCCCTCCAGTGTTGTACCCACACTCTCCCCCTCCACTGTTGTACCGACACACTCTCCCTCCACTGTTGTACCCACACTCTCCCCCTCCACTGTTGTTCCCACACTCTCCCCCTCCACTGTTGTACCCACACTCTCCCTCCACTGTTGTACACACACACTCTCCCTCCACTGTTGTACCCACACTCTCTCCCTCCACTGTTGTACCCACACACTCCCCCTCCACCGTTGTACCCACACTATCCCCCCCCCCCCGCCCTTGTAACTACACTCTCCCCACCTTGTTGTTCCCCACTCCCCCCCCCCCCCAATTATTCAATCCACTCCCCCCCTGTTCAATCCACTCTCCCCCACTGTTCAACCCCCCACTGTCTATTCACTCTCTCCCCTCCCCCCCCCCCCACCCCAATGTACTATCAACTCTCCTCCCCCCCCCACACACTGTTGAACCCACACTCTCCCCCCCCTGTTTTACCCACACTCTTCCCCCCCCCCTCACTGTTCAACCCACTCTCTCCCCCACTCACTTTTCAACCCACTCTCCCCCCCCCCCCCTCACATTTCAACCCACTCCCCCCCCTCACATTTCAGCCCTCTCCCCTTCCATCAGTTTTCAACCAACTCTCTCCCCCCCTCACATTTCAACCCACTCTCTCCCCCCCCCCCCCCTCACTGTTCAACCCACTCCCCCCCTCACTGTTCAACCCACTCTCTCCCCCCCCCCTCACTGTTCAACCCACTCCCCCCCCCCTCACTGTTCAACCCACTCCCCCCCCCTCACTGTTCAACCCACTCCCCCCCTCACTGTTCAACCCACTCTCTCTCCCCTCACTGTTCAACCCACTCTCTCCCCCCCCCCATCCTCACTTTTAAACCCACTCTCTCCCCCCTCACATTTCCACCCACTCTCCCCCCCCTCAGTTTTCAACCCCTCTCTCCCCCCCCCCCCCCTCACATTTCAACCCACTCTCCCCCCCTCATTTTTCAACCCACTCTTCCCGCCCCTGCCCCCTCACTTTTCAACCCACTCTCCCCCCCCCCCTCACTTTTCAACCCACTCTCCCCGCCCCTCACTTTTCAACCCACTCTCCCCCCCCCTCACTTTTCAACCCACTCTCCCCCCCCCTCATTTTTCAACCTACTCTCTCCCAATTCCCACACTGTTCTACCTACTCTCCCCCACACTGTTCTACCTACTCTCCCCACACTGTTCTACCTACTCCCCCCTCCCACATTGTTCTACCTACTCTCCCCCCTCACACTGTTTAACCTACTCCCCCCCACACTGTTCTATCTACTCTCCGCCCCACACTGTTTTACCTACTCCCCCCCCCACACTGTTCTACCTAGTCTCACCTCCCACAATGTTCTACCAACTCCCCCCTCCCACAATGTTCAACCGACTCTCCGTCTCCCCAACTGTTCTACGCACTCCCCCCCTCCCCATTGTTCTACCTACTCCCCACTCCACTGTTCTACCCCCCCTCCCCCCCCACTGTTCAGCCAACTCTTCCCCCCTACTGTTCTACCCCCTCCACTGTTCTATCCACCTTCCCCATTGTTCTACCCCCTCTCTCACCCCTCACTGTTCAACCAACTCTCCCCCCACCCACTGTTCCACCAACTCCCCCTCCACTGTTCTAAATCCCCCCATCCCCATTGTTCTACCCACTCCCCCCACCCCAACCTTGGCTACCCTCACTTGCCTCTCCCCCCTCCCCACCCCCTCACTTGCCTCCCCCTACCCCCCCACATGCCTCCCCCACCCCTCACTTGCCTCCCCCCTATTCACCCCTAGCTACCCCTACCCCCCTAGCTACACCCCCCTTGCCTACCTCTCCCCCCCACCCCCATCTAGCTACCCCTATAAAAGAAATTTGTAGACAGGACCCTCTCTTTCTCTCCCCCAACCTAATTTTAATCCCTCATAATCCCCCGCGCTGGCAGATTCTCTCTCTCTCTCTCTCTCTCTCTCTCTCTCTCTCTCTCTCTCTCTCTCTCTCTCTCTCTCCAGTACCGGGTATGTCTTAGTTAAACAGTAGATCTTTAATTTTAATTGCATACACAATCAAAATAAAATACTGTAATAAAGAGAACGTTCCATTGTTTTGCTCCGAAAATGTAATGTGTTGGATAATAGTAATGGATAGTAAGGATATGCAACATATATGATATGTAAATACAATTTATGTACACTGTCTTTCCCTAATTATTATAATTGTTTCGCTAACATAAGTCATATATTCTTAGCAGTAGGTATTCTAAATAGTTATTTAGATATATGCAGGTGTCCCACCCTGAACCAGGTGCAAGGGCTAACATATTTACCGCAAGCAGTCTTATCTGCTCTCTTAATCTAAAAAGGCCTGACCTGACCTACCTGGTATGGTGCATTTATAATTAGCTTACAGCTTAGGAACTGTGGTCTGTCGCACCTGGTCTGAATACACAGCTCAGAACGCATGTGTTAATGTATTGTAAAATTGTTTACTGTATGTCAGACTGAATGATGTATTACTATCTATCTATTATCTACTTTGAAAACACTAAACCCCAACTGTATATATATAATTGTAAATACCATGTAAGAAGAATAACCGCTATGGGTGGAAATAAACTTTATTATTATTATTACCCCCTTGCCTACCCCTACCCCCCTTGCCTACCCCTCCCTCCCCCACTTGCCTACCCCCCCCCCCCCCCCTATCTAGCCCCCTTTGCCTACCCCAACCCCCCACTGTGTGTGTTTTTGTTAATATAATGGTTGGTTGTTGGAAGGAACATAATAATTAATATTGGTTCAGGAGTAATTTATCGAGAGGACTTCCCTAAGTGGTTAAGGCCCCATTAATTGCTCTTTCCATTCACATATGCATAGCCTACGTGAGTTGCAGTTGGGATGTGTGTACATGCTTAGATTGATATGCAGGATTCGAAGTTGCATAATAAATCGTAGGCAGTGTCCACCAACCTTTAACTGTCTTCGTGGTGCGATGTATAAGGTGTTGATTTTCTGTGTGAGCATCCTGGGTTCGAATCCACGGACTGCCACATGTGTTTGTAAAATTTCATTAATCGATTTTAGGAGTATGGTTGGTTGTTGGAAGGAACATAATAATATAATATATATAATTGAGAAATGTGTTTATAATTTTTACCTATAATATGAATGAAAACTATAAAAACGAAAAAGGGAAAAACCTAAAAAAAAACGTAAAATAAAAACCTAGAAAAAAAACAAAAAAAAACAAAAACAAAACAAAAAATCCTAAAAGAAAAGAAAACAAAAATAATCTTAATTTTTTCTCTCAATATTTTCCTTCAATTTTTTCCCTCAATTTGTTTCCCTCATTTCTGCCCTCATGTTTTTCCCTCAATATTTCCCTCAATTTTTTCCCTCAAATTGTTCCCTCAATTTTGTTCATCAATTTTTTTCCCTCAATTTTTTCCCTCAATTTTTGCCCCCAATTTTTTCTCTCAATTTTTTCCCTAATCCTTTTTCCTCCATTTTTTTCCCTCAATTTTTCCCTCAATTTTTTCCAACAATTTTCACCCCAATTGTTGCCCTCAATTTTTCCTCAATTTTTTCCCTCAATGTTTCCCCTCAATTTTTGTTCCTCAATTTGTTTCCTTCAATTTTGTCATCAGTATTTTTCCCTCAATTTTTTCCCTCAATTTTTTCTCTCAATTTTTTCCCTCATTTCCCTCAACGGATTTCACCATTGGAGGATTGAGCGCATCGTGAGGATTCCAAAAGTATCTCCACATGTCCAAATCTATTTTTTTCAAAAAAGTTGTTCTATTTTAACTTGTGAACATATCGTTGGAATCCTCTCGAAGCGGAGAGTTCCCAAAAATTAATTCAGGTGATTCCGACCTATTATAACCCCACAAAACAAAACAAAAAACGTTTTGGAAAATCTAAAAACGGCTCTCAAGGCCCCAAATATGGATGTAATTAAAATTGGTTGGCGCCATTGGATTCAGCGCGTCGAGAGGATTCAGAATAGTGTCCTAACTCAATTTTTCTGGGTTTTTTTTTGCCAAAATCCTAAGGTGTTTTTTGGAAGTTGATGGGTCATTTTCGATTTTCATATTTTAGCAGTATATTCGGATTCTTCTCGACGCGAAAAATCCAATGGCGCAAACCGATTTTAATTCCGCCCATTTTTGTGGCCTTGGGAGCTGTTTTAAGATTTTACAATACTTTACAAGGAATTTGACAACAATTTTGTCTGTGTTTTGAGGGGTTATAATAGGTCGGAATCACCTGAATTAATTTTTGGGAACTCTCCGCTTCGAGAGGATTCAAACGATATGGTCACAAGTTAAAATAGAACAACTTTTTTGGAAATCATAGATTTGGACATGTGGGGATATGTTTGAATTCCTCAGGACGTGCTGAATCCAATGGCGCAATCCGTTTTTAAATGTTTTCATTTTTGTAGAAATTGGACCTTGTTATAATTTTAAAGTTCTTAACAATTAAATTAGTGTAATCATAAGTCTAGGGTAAACTATACCCAAATTTCAAAAACTTATAATGGAGACACTAATTAAAAACTATTTGACTTTTAATATAAATTACTACCACTGAAATCTGGGTTTACTTTACCCTAGAGTCCTAGACTTATATATAATATATAATTATTATGGGAGCCTATTACAATTTTAAATAAAATATATACAA
>CM064533.1:12949579-13047079 GCA_032716605.1 Paralithodes platypus | reverse complement strand
TTAGGATTTCGATTTTGAGTGGCCTTCCTGGGGGACCGTTTTTTGGACTTTAAAATTCCTCTGTAGCCCAAACAATAAGTCCTAGAGAATTCTAACTGATGCCATTCGTTTTTTCTCGCAGATCTGCTTCTAGACATGGTCGTAGATTTCATTTTCGCCCAGCCATTCGCGCAGAATCGAAAATATTGTTTTCCAAAAAAACAGGCAAATCCTTGATTTTGGTCGAATTTTGACCTGTCACTATTATTACATATTTGGATTCGTCTCGCCGTTGCGGTTTCAACGGTATAATATTTTTTTAATTTTGACCAATTTTTTTTAAAGTTTAAAAACTCCATAGACGAGTTATTTATTTACGTATTGTGTTTAAATTTATACCATAAGTACACTTTGTCAAGGATTCGTCTCGTCGTTGCGGTTTCAACGGTATAATTATTATTTAATTTTGACCATTTTTTAGGCCCAATAGGCCTATTTTTAAGTTTAAAAAGTCCATAGACGAGTTATTTATGTACGGATGTTGTTTAAATTTATACAATAAGTACACTTTGGCAAGCTGAATCGAATGGCGGAAACAGAATTAAAATCGGACCATTAGTTTAGGATTTCGAATTTGAGTGGCCTTCCTGGAGGGCCTATGGGACCGTTTTTTGGACTTTAAAAGTCCACTGTAGCGCAAACTATAATTCCTAGAGAATTCTAACTGGTGCCATTCGTTTTTTCTCGCCGATCTGCTTCTAGACATGGCCGTGGATTTCATTTTAGCCCACCCATTCGCCCAGAATCGAAAAAAAAAATCCAAAAAACCTTGGGCAAATCCTTGATTTTGGTCGAATTTTGACCTGTCAATATTATTACATATTTGGATTCGTCTCGTCGTTGCGGTTTCAACGGTATAATTATTATTTAATTTTGACCAATTTTTAGGCCCAATAGGCCTATTTTAAAGTTTAAAAAGTCCATAGACGAGTTATTTATGTACGGATGTTGTTTAAATTTATACAATAAGTACACTTTGGCAAGCTGAATCGAATGGCGCAAACAGAATTAAAATCGAACCATTAGTTTAGGATTTCGATTTTGAGTGGCCTTCCTGGAGGGCCCAGGGGACCGTTTTTTGGACATTAAAAGTCCTCTGTAGCCCAAACTATAAGTCCTAGAGAATTCTAACTGATGCCATTCGTTTTTCCTCGTCGATCTGCTTCTAGACATGGTCGTAGATTTCATTTTAGCCCAGCCATTCGCCCAGAATCGAAAATATTCTTTTCCAAAAAAACTTGGATTTAAGCCCAGGCAAATCCTTGATTTTGGTCGAATTTTGACCTGTCAATATTATTACATACTTGGATTTGTCTCGCCGATGCGGTTTCAACGGTATAATTATTTTTAATTTGTTACCAATTTTCGGCCCAATAGGCCTATTTTAAAGTTTAAAAACTCCATAGACGAGTTATTTATGTACGGATGTTGTTTAAATTTATACCATAAGTACACTTTGGCAAGCTGAATCGAATGGCGCAACCTGAATTAAAATCGGACCATTAGTTTAGAAGTTCGATTTTAAGTGGCCTACCTGGAGGACCCAGGGGACCGTTTTTTGGACTTTAAAAGTCCTCTGTAGCCCAAACTATAAGTCCTAGAGAATTCTAACTGATGCCATTAGTTTTTCGTCGCCGATCTGCTTCTAGACATGGTCGTAGATTTCATTTTAGCCCAGCCATTCGCCCAGAATCGAAAATATTTTTTTCAAAAAACCTTGGCCCAGGCAAATCCTTGATTTTGGTCGAATTTTGACCTGTCAATATCATTACATATTTGGATTCGTCTCGCCGTTGCGGTTTTAACGGTATAATTTTGTTTTTTAATTTTGACCAATTTTTAGGCCCAATAGGCCTATTTTAAAGTTTAAAAACTCCATAGACGAGTTATTTATGTACGGATGTTGTTTAAATTTATACCATAAGTACACTTTGGCAAGCTGAATCGAATGGCGCAACCTGAATTAAAATCGGACCATTAGTTTAGAAGTTCGATTTTAAGTGGCCTACCTGGAGGGCCCAGGGGACCGTTTTTTGGACTTTAAAAGTCCTCTGTAGCCCAAACTATAAGTCCTAGAGAATTCTAACTGATGCCATTAGTTTTTCGTCGCCGATCTGCTTCTAGACATGGTCGTAGATTTCATTTTAGCCCAGCCATTCGCCCAGAATCGAAAATATTTTTTTCAAAAAACCTTGGCCCAGGCAAATCCTTGATTTTGGTCGAATTTTGACCTGTCAATATTATTACATATTTGGATTCGTCTCGCCGTTGCGGTTTTAACGGTATAATTTTGTTTTTTAATTTTGACCAATTTTTAGGCCCAATAGGCCTATTTTAAAGTTTAAAAACTCCATAGACGAGTTATTTATGTACGGATGTTGTTTAAATTTATACCATAAGTACACTTTGGCAAGCTGAATCGAATGGCGCAAACTGAATTAAAATCGGACCATTAGTTTAAGATTTAGATTTTGATTGGCCTTCCTGGAGGGCCCAGGGGACCGTTTTTTGGACATTAAAAGTCCTCTGTAGCCCAAACTATAAGTCCTAAAGAATTCTAACTGGTGCCATTCGTTTTTTCTCGCCGATCTGCTTCTAGACATGGTCGTAAATTTCATTTTAGCCCACCCATTCGCCCAGAACGAAAATATTTCTTCCAAAAAAACCTTGGGTTTTGCCCAGGAAAATCCTAGATTTTGGTCGAATTATGACTTGTCAATATTAAGTCTAGGGTAAAGTATACCCAAATTTCAAAAACTTATAATGGAGAGACTAATTAAAAACTATTAGACTTTTAATATGAATTACTACCACTGAAATCTGGGTTTACTTTACACTAGACCTATATAATACAGTAGTTAAAAAAATATGGTTACATATTTTATTTAAAATAATAATAGGCTCTCATTATAATTATATATTATATATAAGTCCTGGGTAAAGTAACCCCAGATTTGACTTTGAATATGAATTACTATCGCTGAAATCTGTGTTCACTTTACCCTAGACTTATATAATAATTAAAACAGTATTCTTATAATTTATATTTGATTTAAAATTTTAATAGGCTCCCATAATTATATATTATATATAAGCCTAGGGTTAAATAAACCCAGATTTTACTTTTAATATGAACTAATATGTATACATATAATATAATTATATATATATATATATATATATATATATATATTATATAAATATATATGTAATTAAATATACAAAATATATATATATATATAAATATATATATATATATATATTATATATATGTAATATATATATATTATATATATAAGATATATACAGTATATATATATTTTATATATTATATATCTATATATATATATATTTATCGTCTATGGAGTTTTTAAAGTTTAAAATTGGGCCTAAAAAATAGTCAAAATTAAAAAATAATTATACCGTTGAAACCGCAACGGCGAGACGAATCCAAATATGTAATAATATTGACAATTCAAAATCCGACCAAAATGTACTAGTAGGCCTATACCGTATATAATACATATATATGTATATTTACAAAATATATATATATATATATATATATATATATATATATATATATATATATATATATATATATACTGTATATACTGTATATAGGGAAAAAAATTGAGGGAAAAAATAGAGGGAAAACCTTGATGAAAAAAATTGAGGGATAAATTGTGGGCCAATTTGAGGGAAAAATTGAGAGAAAAAAATTATGAAAAAAATTGAGGGAAAACAAAATTATGAAAAACATTAAGGGAAGAATTGGGGGGGAAAATTGGGGGAAAAATTGAGGGAAAGTTTGAGGGAACAAAATTGAGGAACAAAAATTGAGGGGAAACATTGAGGGAAAACATTGAGGGAAAAATATTGAGGGCAAAAATTGGGGTGAAAATTGAGGGAAAAAATTGAGGGAAAAAATTGAGGGAAAAATTGAGGGAAAAAATTGGGGAAAAAAATTAGGGCAAAATTTGGGGGCAAACATTGAGGGAAAAAATTGAGGGAAAAAAATTGAGGAAAAAAAAAAGGGAAACAAATTGAGGAAAAAACTTGTGGGAAAAAGTTGAGGGAAGAATTGAGGGATAAACATTGATGAACAAAATTGATTGAAAATTTTGAGGGAAAAATTTGAGGGAAAAAATTGAGGGAAAAAATGATGGGAAACATTGAGGGGAAAAACATGAGGGCAGAAATGAGGGAAAAAAATTGAGGGAAAAAATTGAAGGATAATATGGAGAGAAAAAATTAAGATTTTTTTTTTTTTTTTTATGATTTGTTGCTTTTTAGGTTATTAGTTTTTAGGATTTTTTTTTTTTTTAGGGTTTTGTTTGTTGTTTTGTTGTTTTTTGTTTTGTTTTCTAGGTTTTTATTTTACATTTTTGTTTTTTAGTTTTTTTAGTTTTTATAGTTTTCATTCATATTATAGGTAAAAATGATAAACACATTTCTCAATTATATATATTTCATTATCAAAAACACACACAGTGGGGGGTAGGGGTAGGCAAGGGGGCTCGATAGGGGGGGGGGGGGGGGGTAGGGGTAGGCAAGGGGGGGAGGGAGGGGTAGGCAAGGGTGGTAGGGGTAGGCAAGGGGTACATACATACATACATAACATTTTAAGACTGAGAGTTCCAAACATCAGTGCAGTTTTAGTCTCTTTTCCTAATGGCAGCGTTCCAGGCAACCCTTTTAAGGGCTGCTTCACTTGTCAAGTTCTTGGATTTGAGATCAGCGCGAATAGTCCGATCCCAGGTCTTCCTCGGTCCACCCCTTGGTGCACCTCCCTCCACAATCACAGACCTGCATTTTTTCACCCAATTTTGTTCATCTATTCTCTCCACATGTCCATACCATCCCAGTCTACTTGTACGCATCACCTCGCTAATACTCTTTATACCTAAACGTCTCCCCAGCTCAACATTTGTTATTCTATCCTGTAGCCTGGCCCCACACATCCATCTCACCATTCTCATCTCATTACGCTCCATTCTGTTGACATCCTCTACTTTAAAGGCCCATGTTTCTGAGGCATACATCATTGCACTTCTAACACATGAGGCATACACCTTTCCCTTCAGGGGGAGAGGCATTCTTTTCATGGTCAGGATTGGCATCAATTCTCTGAACTTCCCCCAGCCACACCTAATTCTAGCAACAGTGGCAGCCTCGGCCCCACCACCGGCAGAGATGGTATCTCCTAGGTAACAAAACTTGTTCACCAGCTCCAAAGACTCATTTCCAAAATTCACAGCCACAGGATCATCACTTAACACAAGCTCGCCTTTGCACACTACGCACTCAAATTTCTCTATTTCTGACTTATCCTTCGGCAGGGGCCCATTTATTCTACTACAGCGCTTACTCCCATGGTGTACCCAACATCGACAGATGCTACATTGAATTGAGTTAACGCCCACTCCCTTTCCACACACTGCACATGGGTATGCACCGCTCTTTTCCACATTGCCTCGTCTCAATCTACAATGCATAACCTTGGTTTTGTTAATATTGACTCTTAAACCCTTGCTCGCCATGCCCTCTCTCTCCACTCTCTGAATTTGGCCTCAGCATCCTCCATACTGTCAGCTATTAGGACTAAATCGTCTGCATAAAACAGTTCCAACGGGAGTCCGCCTCTAAAAACTCTAGACAGCGCCTCCAAGACCATAATAAAGAGGAGGGGGCTTAACACTGAACCCTGATGGACTCCAACACGGACTGCAAACTCATCACTCAGTACACCCTTCACCCTCACCGAACTTCGCGAATCCTCATACATCTTCATTATCACACGCACCAGCCATTCTTCCACACCAAGTTTCCTCATAGCCCACTGCACAACATCTCTAGGTACCCTATCAAAGGCCTTCTCCAGGTCCACAAACACAAAGTAAAGATCCCTGCCTTTTAGTAAGTATCTTTCCTGTATCTGCCTGACTATGAAGATAGTATCGGTTGTACCACGTCCTGGCATAAAACCAAACTGCATATCATCAATAGAGATGCTTTGCCTGATCAAACCCCCAAGGACTCTCTCACATACCTTCATGATTTGGTCAAGCATTTTCAGGCCCCTATAATTTCCTCTATCTAGCGCATCCCCTTTTCCTTTGCATATTTACTATTACACTTTTGAGCCAATCCTCTGGGATTTTATCATCTTTAATAATGGTGTTTATCAACTCAGTGACTAAGTTTACACCAATCTCCCCTGAGGCTTTTATCATCTCAGCGACAATGTCGGAGCAACCTGGAGCTTTACCGTCCTTCATTTTATTGATTGCGTCGCTCACTACAGCTGGTGCTATCAAAGGAGGGGGCCCAGATATTGGTTTTTCGATACTAAGCTGTTCCTTATCACATTCAAACTCTACATTTAGCAATCGTTCATAGTGTACCTTCCATGCTTCTCTGATTTCATTTTCTGCATACACAATCTTCCCATTATCATCTCTAACACACTGTTCACCTATAATATCCCTACTGTCATTTTTAACTCGCCTAGCTAGGTTGAAGATCCCATTGGGATTGTCAGTGTTACACACTTGTTCGAGGACCAGGTCCTTAATAATGCGATTTTTAGCATTGTTAATAACTCTTTTGGCAGTTCGTTTAGCTGCCTGGTAATCCTCCCTGCTGCCTCCTTTCTTCCATTGCTTTGAAGCATCTCCTTTTCTCTTTCACAGCATGTTCTACGTCATCGTTCCACCACCAAGAGGTCTTATTCCTGGGGTGACCCTTTGTTTTCCCACAGACTTTGTCAGTGGCAGCGATAAGGCTATGCTTAAGAAAGTTCCATTGGCTATTTACATCGTTAGGCCTAGCTTCCTTATTTCTATTCATTTCCTCCAGTTCATTATGAAACCTATCCCTAACTTCCTTGTCCTTCAGCAGCCACACTTTCCTTTTGAGTATGTAAACCTTCTTGCGCTTAGGATCTCTGTATAAGCTCATGTCGCACACAAGTAGCTTATGCTGGGGGATACATTCTTCGCTCGGGATGACCTTTACATCTCGAACTAGTTTCCAGTCTTTCCAGTTAACCAAGAAGTAATCTATCTGGCTACTGGAGACCCCAGAATTATATGTGATCAGGTGGCTCTGTCTTTTCTTAAACTTTGTGTTACACACAACCATGTTGAGTGCAACGCAGGACTCCAATATATATTCGCCTTCTAGATTTCTCCTTCCGTAACCATTTCCTCCATGTACCCCCTCGTATCCATCTGCAGATGCTCCCACGTGACCATTGAGGTCCCCCCCCACGATTGTTATTTCGTTCTCCGAGAGGCCTGAAATGACACTGACGGTGTCATTCCAGAAGTCCTCTTTTATCTCTTTCTGTAAACCAGCCTGTGGGGCATATGCAGATATCACATTCAGAATTCTTTCACCAACTTTCAACTTCAAAACAATCAGCCTTTCACTAACTCTCGTAATCTGAAGCACACTTTCCGCCAGCTCTTCAGCCTCCAGGACACCCACTCCTCCTTTCGCTTTATCAGTCTCCACACCCATCCAGTATATCCTATATCTTATCCTCCTTCCGACAATCCACTGTACCCCATGCCTCTTCCAGAGTGTTTCCTGGGTACAGCAGACGTCCACTCGCCTCCTCTCACACATCTCAGCCACTTCATTTGCACGCAGATTCAAACTACCAACATTCACACTAGCAAGTCTGAGTTTGTGGGGGGCATTTGTCATTGTCCTGTGCGGTTTTGTTTCATCGGACTTACGTTTATTTTCTTTGATTTTAGTCATAGTTAGGTAGGTTTGGCTGGCAGATGGGCATCACCCCCCCCCCCCACCCCCAGAACTCCGGCTCCAGTCTACCCCGGGACCATTCCCACCACCATCCCCCAAGTGATTACAAGGGAGTAGGATCCAGTGGCCTCGGTACGCCCCACCAGAACCAGCCGCAGGGACGCACCCCATGCACGTACATAATAATAATAAAGTTTATTTCCACCTATAGCATTTATTCTTCTTACATGGTATTTACAATTATATATACAGTTGGGGTTTAGTGTTTTCAAAGTAGATAATAGATAGATAGTAATACATCATTTAGTCTGACATACAGTAGACAATTTTACAATACATTAATACATGCGTTCTGAGCTGTGTATTCAGACCAGATGCGACAGACCACAGTTCCTAAGCTGTAAGCTAATTATAAATGCACCATACCAGGTAGGTCAGGTCAGGCCTTTTTAGGTTAAGAGAGAAGATAAGCGTTCTGGCGGTAAATATGTTAGCCCTTGCACCTGGTTCAGGGTGGGACACCTGCATATGTCTAAATAACTATTTAGAATACCTACTGCTAAGAATATATGACTTATGTTAGTGAAACAATTATAAAAATTAGGGCAAGACAGTTTACATACATTGTATTTACATATCATATATGTTGCATATCCTTAATCTAACACACTACATTTTCGGAGCAAAACAATGGAACGTTCTCTTTATTACAGTATTCTATTTTTATAGTGTATGCAATTAAAATTAAAGATCTACTGTTTAACTAAGACATACCCGGTACTGGAGAGAAAGAGAAAGAGAGAGAGAGAGAGATAGAGAGAGATAAGCTGACAGCGCGGGGGATTATGAGGGATTAAAATTAGGTTGGGGGAGAGAAAGAGAGGGTCCTGTCTACAAATGTCTTTTGTAGGGGTAGCTAGAGGGGGGGGGGGGGAGAGGTAGGCAAGGGGGGTGTAGCTAGGGGTGACTAGGGGGGGAGGCAAGTGAGGGGGGGGGGGAGGGGGAGGCATGTTGGGGGGGGGGTAGGGGGAGGCAAGTGAGGGGGTGGGGGGGGGAGGCAAGTGAGGGTAGCCAAGGTTGGGGTGGGGGGGAGTGGGTAGAACAATGGGGATAGGGGGATTTTGAACAGTGGAGAGGGAGTGGGTGGGGGGGGTGGAGAGTCGGTTGAACAGTGGGGGATGAGAGAGTGGGTAGAACAATGGGGAAGGGGGATAGAACAGTGGAGGGGGTAGAACAGTAGGGGGGAAGAGTTGGCTGAACAGTGGGGGGGGAGGGGGGGATAGAACAGTGGAGGGAGGAGTGGTTAGAACAATGGGGAGGGGGGGATAAAACAGGGGAGGGGGGGAGTGTGTAGACCGTGGAGGGGGGAGTGGGGTAGAACAGTGGAGGGGGGGAGTGGGTAGAACAGTGGAGGGGGGGAGTGGTAGAACAGTGGAGGGGGGGGAGTGGGCAGAACAGTGGGGGGGACAGAGAGTCGGTTGAACAGTGTGGGGGGGGGGGGGGAGAGGAGGTCGAACAGTGTGGGGGGGGGGAGAGTAGGTAGAACAGTGTGGGGGGGGGTGAGTAGGTAGAACAGTGTGGGGGGGGAAGAGTAGGTAGAACAGTGTGGGGGGGGGAGAGGTAGGTAGAACAGGGTGTGGGGGGGGGGGGGGGGGGAGAGTAGGTAGAAACAGTGTGGGGGGGAGAGTAGGTTAGAACAGTGTGGGGGGGGGAGAGTAGGTAGACAGTTGCTCTCTGACCCCTGACCTGTGCGGACGTCCCCCAGTGACCGTAGTGAACCTGTTTACCCTTAGTCAGGGCCTAGGGATCTTTCATAGTCATGGCTGTTGGTGATGAGTCTGCTGTCTCCGCCCATACTCTCAGCGTATGTCTGCTTTTGCGAAGAGAGGACTGGAGAGTGGTTGGAGCAGGAGATTCAGTGAGTCTCAAAGATTGAAAAATTTGGCCTTGAGGACTAGCTGTATGGCGGAGAAGAGAGTGTTATGATGGCTACCGGAAGTGTTCCCAGGGAATCGTGAAGCCCCTTGGAAAATGGTGGTCAACTAGTGCAACGGCCTGCAAGCTGAAAAGGCAGCCAGTTAAAGACCCCACAACAACTTTCAGCACCTTGGCGTGAGTGAGAGTGATGGGCGATGAGAGTGGCGATCATCGAGGGCAGTGAGAGGGGGAGATAGGGGGGGAAGTCTGTGGCTGTTGCCTGCAACAAACTGCTGCTTTACACTCCGACAAAAGGAAAAAGCTAAGTTCTGTTTTCCATTGTCGGTGATTAATTGGCTTAGATTACCTTGGCAGGGCAACAAACACTCAGGGATTGGTAAAGTTGTCTGGCGTGCCATGGTGCCGGAGTGCGGAGAGGGTGGGCCTGAGAAGATTAGATGCTGGTCATGGAAGTGAGCGTGGGGGAGGACCCCATCATCTTGCCTCGCCAACTCAGGGCGCAAACGACATATGGGAGATGCAAGGGACTGAGGAGTTGCTCTCCAAGTGATCAGGAAAATGTTGGAGAGGATCAAGGAAAAAGGTGGAAGTTCCGGTGGGTAAACAGTATCCTGCCCTAGGAAGGAAGGGGTGGTAAGGAAGGAGGGAATGGTCCTCCAGGAGGCTATTGGTGTAAATAGCCGGTTGCTGAGAAGTATCTGTAAGGCAGAATGACTACTCCATTCCTGGATAAACGGTCCCTACCTTTTATGGTAAGGAGGAACTGTGATGCCCAGGATCCGGGATGGGTACCATCTCTCTCGACTAGGAGTTTCGACCAGTTGAGCCAAGCTCAACTCGACAAGATTGTTGCGGGGTTTCGTTTAAACCAAAACAACCTGGGTGTGTAACGTAAAATACTGTCTCCATATGGAGCATGGGTACTTCATGTGACCAACCAGTGAGTAAAAATAGAAAATAATCAGTACAAGATAGTGCGGGTAGAGTGATGTGTAATAGTAGTATCGAGTAACACTACACAATGTAAACTGATAGTAAACGATAGAGAATACTGATAAGAGTTTAGAATTTCCGTCTAGAGCTAGTAGTTCAACAGGGAAATAATAAGTTAGCTAAGACCACAATAGAAAATTAGTTGCAAATAAAAGTAATAGGTTGAGGGTTATATTATACAAAAGTTGTAGGAGTTTAGTGTAACAAAATGAACGAACTTTAGAGCACTCGGTTAGCACAGAAGAATATTGGACATAATGAGCGCGTAACTGAGAAACGTGGATTAATACAGAATCTAGGACATTTTAGTGGGGGAAAAGAATTGATATTCCAGAGATATAAGGTGGTTTAAATATGACGAACAAGTAGGAGGGGCGGGGGGGTATAGCAGTGTTTGTCAGGGAGTACATTAAAACAGCTGTATTAAATCAGGTAAATTTAGACTAAATAATGATAATTAAAAGTGTGTGGGTTAGAAGTTAACGAAGGGTAGTGGAGACCATAGTTATTGGAGTTATAATATAGGACCGCCTAATTTGAGTAGAAATGGCGGACGAAAATCGTGATGAGGAGGAAATTAAAATAGCATACAAGGGTTTAGCAAATGTGTGCATTATGGGGGATTTTAATTTAGTCCGAACATTGATTGGCAGCACCAAATAGGCGGACTCCGATTCAGTAGGAGTTATACGAGGTAGTACAAGATAGTTTTTTTATTGTCAATTCATAGGAGATACGCCGACTAGAGGTATTAATGATTCTTGATTTAGTTTTCACGTAACAATGAAAGCATATGATAGAATAATGTAGAGATTGGTGATCACACTAGGATAAAAATAGCGATCATAAATCTATTGTATTTTAATATACAATGGACAGGGAATGCTAAAGAGGAATACGACACTTATCTCCAGAATTCAGAAAAGGCCGATTATGGTGGGCTAAGAAGAGGACTTAAGGGTGGACCCTATTGTTAAGCGATTAAGTCAGGATTTCCTGCCAGAGTTAAACTTGCCCCCTACATATACAACCAGTTGATGTGCTTCACTTCCAGCAATGCTCAAAATAAATATTATCCCTAAAAGAAGATTTTAGATCGACGCAGAACCAAAACCAAAATGGATGACTAATAAGCTAATAGATATTATAAGGAAAATGACTAATAAGCTAATAGATCTTATAGGAAAAAAGAAAGGAATATATCGAAAATAAAGAAAGGTGAACAATCATTTACATATATACTGATCAGACTCTATCAAGACAGGTCACAAAAGGAAATCAGGAAAGACAAAAAGAAAGTATGAAATAAGGATAGCCAGCGACTCAAAGAAAAAATAACCCTAAAGCTTTTTACCAACTATATAAATCTAAAGTTAGAGATGAAAATAGGCCCCCTAAAAAAACTTCAAATAGGAGAAATAACAGAACATGATTTAGAAATGTGCGGAGTGACATTAAAGTAGGTCAGTTTCTTTCCGGTTTTTCAATAATGAGAAAATTTGGCACGAGATTTCCAGAAGTCATATAATGGTATATAGTGATAGTATAGAAAATATGTTAAGTACAGTTAGTAGTATAGTAGAAAAGAGGTGTGCTTAAAGGAAATTGACAGGACTGAAGACCTCAAAAAAATCGCCCCCCTGGTCCTGACTGAGGTAATATGGCTAGAGTATTGAAAGGAATGCAGCGAGATTGGAGTTAAATAGTCCCTTGTAGCATTTATATTTAACAAGTCATTAGAAACAGGTTTAGTTCCAGAAGCTTGGAGAGCTTGCAAATGTAGTTTCCGATCTTCACAAAAAGGGTGATTAATCGATAGTCATCCAAATTATTACCGTACCCATTAGTCTCACATTCAGATCATAGGAAAAAGGTTGCTAAGAAGTACTATTATTGCCTAGGAAACATTAGACGCCACTTAGTTATAAAATTAAAGTAACAGTACAGTCCCAGCAGACGCGCTGACGCGTCGGCGATGTATGTACGCAACAGCCACAGAGACGCGCCTGGCGCGTCACCAGAATTGCGCCGACCGTGATTCAGGTGTAGCACTCAAGCGGGCTAAGATTGTATGGGGAACTGTTCGTATCCCACGCAACCGTGCCGATGGTTGAAAAAACTCTCAAAGTCCATGTGCGTGGAGCGCGGGCGCGCGCAATAACCTGTTTTTTGGGAGGATCAATTGCCTTCAATTTTTTACTCTTGTAAAATCCATTTTGGGGGCTCTGTAGGACCATTTTTTAAGCTGTGAGAGTTTTTCGGGTTTTTTCCTTCATTAAGAAACCCATTCGCTATTGTTTTTTGAATTGAAAACCATTTTGAAAAAACGGCGGGTTCGGGTGCACAAACATTTACAAAACTAGACGGGCAGCAAGGGTTAATAAATTCTTCTCAGCATGGATTCACTCAGGGACGTTCTTGCCTTACTAATTTGCTTAGCTTTTTCTCAGATATGAAGCAGTAGATAGTGACAAGTCATATGATAATTATATATTTAGATTTCAGTAAAGCTTTCGACAGAGTCCCTCATGAGAGATTGATGAGAAAGGTTGAGGCACATGGAATAGGAGGGTCGTTGTTGGGATGGATTAGGTCATGGCTAATTGGTAGGAAACAGAGAGTCAGCATAAATGGTACCAAGTCAGAGTGGGGAGCAGTCAAAAGTGGTGTCCCCCAGGGATCGGTATTAGGTCCCCTGTTGTTTCTTATATACATAAATGACCTAGATTTAGGTATAACTAGTAGGATAAGTAAATTCGCCAGACGATACTAAAAATGGGGAGATCAATTGATTCAGATAGCGATATAGAGTGCCTCCAAAGGGATCTAGATACCTTACATGAATGGTCAGTAACTTGGCAGATGAAGTTTAACATTGACAAATGCAAGGTATTAAAGAAAGGGAAGATGCAAACAAATGTTAAATATAAACTAGCTAATTTAGAATTACAAAATTCCGACTGCGAGAAAGATCTAGGTGTGTTGTTAGCAATGATTTGAAGCCTAGAAAACAGTGTATAAGCGTTCGTAATAAGGCAAACAGGATTCTCGGGTTCATCTCTAGGAGTGTGAGTAACAGAACTGCTGATGTTGTCTTAAAACTTTACTTGTCATTAGTGAGACCCCATATGGATTATGCTGTCCAATTTTGGTGTCCTTATTACAGAATGGACATAGATTCATTGGAGAGAATTCAGCGTCGAATGACAAAAATTATCCATAATATTAGACATTTTCCGTATGAAGAAAGGTTTGAAGAAATTAGGTTTACATTCGTTAGAGAGACGCAGAGTTAGAGGGGATATGATAGAGGTGTTCAAGTGGGTTAGTGGGATTAACAAAGGGGACATGACAAATGTACTAAAGCTCAGTGATAGCGAAAGAACTCGTACCAATGGTTTCAAATTAGATAAATTTCGTTCAGAAAAGATATAGGCAAATATTGGTTTGGTAACAGAGTTGTAGAGGGGTGGAATAGGCTACCAAGTAATATAGTGGGATCAAGAACGATAGGGAGCTTTAAGAAAAAATTGGATAAGCATATGGACGAGAAGGGTTGGGTGTGAAGGGGGATCAGCCGGGTTGGGCCAATCAGCGCTCTGCAGACCCCCGTAATCCTGGGTTAATCTCTAACCGGTTTGGTAAGATGATCCTCAGGGTATTAGAGTGTTGAGCCTATAATTGGGCTTTGTAATTGGGGTTGTGTGGGACAGGGATCTGCCTTGCTTAGGCCAATCGGCTTTCTGCAGACTCCCATTTTCTTATGTTCTTATGTTAACAGTGTGGGGGGGGAGAGTAGGTAAAACAGTGTGGGGGGGGCGAGAGTGTAGGTAGAACAGTTATGGGGGGGGAAGAGTAGGGTAGACACAGTGTGGGAGGGGGGAAGTCAGGTAGGTATAGAACAGTGTTGGGGGGGGGAGAGTTAGTAGAACCTTGGTTGGGGGGGAGATACGAACAGTTTGGGGGGGGGAGAGTAGGTAGGAACAGGGGGGGGGGGAGAGTAGGTCTAGGGGACGTGGTGGGGAGGGGGGGGGGGAAGAGTAGGTAGAACCGTGTTGGGGGTGGGGGAGGGGGTGGGGGGGAGGAGAGAGTGGGAGGTTAAAAGTGAGGGGGGGGGGTTGGGGGGGGGAGGAGAGAGTGGGTTGAAAAGGAGGGGGGCGTGGGAGAGGTGGGGGGGGATAGTGGGTTGGAAGAGTGAGTGGGGGCGGGGGGGGAGGGAGAGTGGGTGAAAAAGTGAGGGGGGGGGCAGGGGGGGGGGGGGAAGAGTGGGTTGAAAAGTGGGGGGGGGGGCAGGAAGGTGGGTGAAAAACTGAGCGGTGGGGGGGGGGGGGGGGGGAGAGTGGGGGTTGAGCGGTGCGGGGGGGGGGTGGGGGGGTGGAGAGAGTGGGTTGAAATTGTGAGTGGGGGAGGAGAGGGTTGGAAATTGTGAGGCGGGGAGAGAGTGGGTTGGGTGGAAAGGATTGGGTGGGGGGAGGGGGGGGGGGGAGGAACGAGGGGAAAAGGACGATGGGAGGGGTTGAACAGGGAGGTGGAGGGGGGAGAGATGGGGTTGAAACAGTGAGGGGGAGGAGGAGAGTGGGTTGAAACCAGTAGAGGCGGGGGGGGGAGGTGGGTTGAACAGTGAGGGGGGGGGGGGGGGGAGGATCGAGATACTGGGGTTGAAATGTGGGGTGGGGGAGTAAATGTGAGGGTGGGGGAGAGAGTGGGTTGAAAAACTGATAGAGAGGGGGGGGGTGAGGGGGGTGGGGGGGGTGGGGGGTTGAGGGAGAAGCCGGAAAGGTGCGGGGGGGGGGGGGGGGGGAGGGAGAGAGCTGAAATGGCGGGGGGTGGGGGGGAAGTGGGGGGCAATGGAGGGGTGGGAGAGAGTGGGGTTCAAATTGTGAGGGGGTGGGGGGGGAGAGTGGGTTGAAAAAGTGAGGGGGGGGAGAGGTTGTTGAAATGTGAGGGGGGGGGGGAAAGAGTGTTTACAATAGTGGGGGTAAAACAGTGGAGGGGGAGAGTGTGGGTACAACAGTGGAGAGAGAGTGTGGGTACAACAGTGGAGGGGGAGAATGTGGGTACAACAGTGGAGGGAGAGTGAACAAATCTAGGAAGGTGAAGACACGCAGCCATTTCTCGCCATTTCATCAGTTCAGCCGGACCACATGAGCTCCACATCAGAGCTCTTATAGAGCAGGGCCGAAGGATGAGGTAAGAACTGCTACACTGCAGCACTAACCAAGATGTGATCAAGGACGAAGAATGAAATATCAGGTGTTACGATCAGGTCTCGTATAAATCAGTGGCTCTTATACATTGGACTAGACTGGCATAAATGCAACAACGGAAACGCTAGATCCAACCCCTGATATATAATCCCGTCGAACAAAGAACACATATACCCTCCAGATTTATATCTGCGATAGCGGGGTATCTTAACTCTCAGTATCTATGTGCTTCTACTATAGGCTGATGTTCTCTGAAACAGCCTATTACCTATAACATATGGTTGCTTAGTTATGGTACACAAGGAAAAGATAGTTAACTTAATTAAATCACAAGAGTGATCTAATGCAAACAAGAAGAAGGTTTACTTAACGTTACTCTAATCAATAATATCTGTCACTCCTTTATGAAAGAAAGTGTTGTAAAGTCCTCAAGCACCGAACAAGGAATCTTCTGAATAATGTCGGATGCTACTAAGAAGAACGTATCGGAAATGGAACCACAAAATAGCAGGAGGCAGGACAATGCACGTGTAGGCTAAATACACAAAAAGGCTGGACCTATAATGTTATTGGACACAAGAATATTATAAGCGGTGCAACAGTAATAATGCTCGCCACGAAAAAGTAGTACTCCAATTAACAAAACCGGTCTATGCTGGTTGTGTCTCTCTACAGCAACCTAGACCTCAAAATGCTTGTGTAGAAATAATGGGTATGCATAAAAGAGTATATGATCTAATCCAGCTAATGTCTACCCGGGTTAATAAAGTCTAGCTGGGATGTGCAAGGGTACAGAATTCTGGTGGAGCAAGGCAGCTCCTAGCCTAGTGTGGACCTTGGGTCTGTGCGGCCTGATTACGTTAATATGAAGGGGTGCTCTCTTGAGGATTCTCGATCACAAGTATCGAGTATCCTCCTGGCAACCCTCAAAAGTAAAAGCAAATAGAGTTAGAACAGTGTTGGGTGGATTAGGCAAGCAGCCCTCACGCACTACACAGTCTAAACTCCAAGGTACACAGACAAAAGATCCACCCAGGTAACCCACAGAATCCGTAGTGTCGTGCAGCTCAAAAGTAGCCTACACACAGTGAAAACACCAACAACAAGGTACCTGATCCCTAGTCTAGCATTATTTAACCCTGTAGAAACATTAGTGATTGATGGAGACAGTCCGAGCAATACAATCTCCCAAAAAGACAATGACTATCTTCAACCTTAGCCTAGTACATAAGAAATGTGAGATCCAGCATATAATACAGTCTGGCCACCAATTCAAGGTGTGGATGCAGGGAACCAGAGGGGGATTGATATTAATAAAAGGTGAGGAAGTAGTGGAAATGATAGAGGCAGTAGAAGAGAAAGATTCTAAGACAAGAGTGTGGAACAGTTCAAGGGAGATACTTAGAGTATGCTGTCTGGGACGGATCTGAGATCATCTGACCAGGATATTTCCAGGGACCGCATGGGTGGAGTCCCAGTTCGCAGGAATGGCACGAGGGCGCGCGACAGTCGCCCAGTAAGCAGCCGCCTAGTAGGCCGTGTTAGGCAGGAGGCAACGAATCCCGCGAGGCCTATGTAAGGGGGCCGGCCACACGCCACACTCACCACCAAGTCACACCACCTGGTCTCTCTCTCTCTCTCTCTTCCGCTCGCCTTCCCATCATTCAATTACTTAACACAATACTTTCAATTGACTAAATAAAATAGAAAGGATTGTGACAGACGAAAACAAAGAACAGTTCTGAACTGTCTGCAACACAAGCTTTCTCGAGAAGGAAAGCACACAATGATAGGTAGACTGTAGCCACATTCTCTGCCCTGGCGAGTCCTAGCGAGTAAGCCATGCAGTTCTGGGGGAAGCGGTGAGCGTCACACAGGACTAAGGTCTAAACAAATCACAGCGAGATGCAAAAAATGCATTACCGAATGGAATCAAGTCAGCTCGGCTACATCAGCAACCGAAGAGACATCAGGTCAGGAGTCTACCACCTAGTCAGGCCAGGGAGACATGAGATATAGGTTGCCCGAGGACAACCGAATGGGACACAATAAGAATAGAAGGGGAAAAACATAGAAAGATAAATGGAAAAACTACTCAAAATTAGTCAAGCTGACGATTAGTCTCCCCTCGAGGGGAGAGAGGAAGGGAAATTACCACAACAATCCCCCATCAAGCCCCAGTCGCCGGCCCCGAAGCTCCCATACCACGTCAAGGAGAGTAGTACCAGGGAGGATTTTATCACTGTAATATATTAAATTTATTATATTATACTTACTATATTTCAAAACTCAATACATTTTTAATATTCAGCAATATTCTGTACATGTAATTAATTTGTATAATTCATAACTTTCAAACATAGTTTACATATATCTAAGTGTACAGTCACAGTTATAACTTCTGATACATTATAAAGCCCAGACAAATATGAACCAAACCGCCAAAATACAAATAAAGTCAAGATCTAATCAGAAACATTAAAACAAATAATGTATATGTATATATGTATCAGCATAAATAATGTATATGTATATATGTATCAGCATAAATAACCTAACCTGTATATTATAAATACCAGTATTCAATTAACCCTTTCATTACCAGTTAAATGTAAAACTTGCAAATCAAACAAACCAAAACTAGGACAAAGACAATATAAAGGCAAAATAACTTATCAAAATCGCTATCATGGAAATAACGCTTACTAAAATAAAACAAATATGAAATAAAAGAACAATATGTGTTATATTATATTCTGCTTGATTTAGACGAAATTATGCAGCTTAAGAAGGTCCTTCTTAAGGCTGCATTAAGCTGTGGTTAAGTTAAAGGGGTTGGTTGACATAGTTTGAAGCCTTATTATTGTTAGAGATCCTTCCTAAGTTAATACAATTGTCTAATAGTTGCCAGAATATGATAAAAGGGACCTCCCTGGTACTGGAAGGGTTAATATTTAATATGTAATTTACATATAAAGTTATGAGCAATAATCAATTAATATTCCCTGCAGGATAGGTTGTGTGCGCATTCCAGACTCAGAGGGGGAGAGTTCACCGAGTTAGGGTTGGCCAAAATTAACATCTATATATTTATAAATGACAAAATTATATATATAATAATCATTGTGTTGATTTTCGGTGTGAGCATCCAAGGTTCGAATCCCTGGACTGCCACATGTGTTTGTTAATTTCATTAATCGAGTTTAGGAGTAAAGTTGGTTAGTGGAGAGAACATTATAATTTACAAATATACTTAATCCATAATAACAACAATCTAATGTAAATATACTTAATCCAGCAATTACAAAATAGTAATACAAATATAACTTTTACATTTATATTAACAATATACTGTAATCAGCAAATAAATACATATATAAATATTTTAAGACAAATACAAAATTATAGACCATAATTATGAAACATTTAATTCAATATTACTGAATCAAAAAAAATATAAAAAATAATCACATGCTGGCCAGTCAACCCCTATACCTCGCACACCAACCTATCCCAACAAGAATATATTACAATTGTACAAAAATAATTATGCAATGTACAGTATACACGAATACCTGAATAAAAATAACTCCCGTAAAAACCCTGTTATTATCATCCTATCTACATAATTAAATTTAACATTGAATACTTTAATGAATATAAGATTACTTTTGTTTGTGACAGACGCTGTAATTCCCGAAAAGGGGTGGCCATGAAGATTAGGAGTTTGTCACGAATTGCTAGGTCAAGCTGCCTGGGCTTGACATCTACCAATAACATCTTGACAGTGAGGATTCGATTCGCCGACCCTTTGATCAGCAGCCTACGCTCTACTGACTATGCCACGGCTCGCGATTAGAAATATAAGAAGATTAACATGAAGTAGTATTGCTGTTAATTTTATCATCATCATCATCTCCGGCGCCTTGTTTCCCCCTGGGAAACCCCCGCTAAAGGATGGCCTTGACAGAAACGTCTCCAGGCTACTTTGTCAAGACATGCCTCCCTTGCCGTGCCACAATACCCCTTCCATTACGTGGAAGTTTTTCTTAAATATATTTTTCCACTTTCTTTTCCCATACCATAGGTGGTCTTCCACTACTAGCTGTTACACTCACCTAACTCCCATATATCTTTCTTGGCATTCTGTCTTCATCCATTCTCTGAACATGACCATACCACCTCAAAGTACTTCTCTTTATCCACTCAACCACTCCACAATCAATGCCCAAAGCTTGCTCTTCCATTCCAAAGGACTCATACACTTCCCTATTACTTGGCCCATCTAGTCTATTCACACCCGCTGTCATTCTGAAAAAGCTCATCTCCACAGCTCTCAGTTTGGAGATCTCCTCGTCACTTGCTGTCCATGTCTCACTTCCATAGGAGAGTAGTTTTATTGTTTTTATTGCTTCCAAAGATATAATTTGATCTCTAAAACTATATTTCATCTATGCATATACAACAAGAACAAACAAATATATAATGAACTCTGCTTTTTATTGACACCTTGAAAGATCTATACATTACATAAACAATATATACTTTTCAACCATTAATTGTGACATTACATATAAATCAACTAATTAGTAGACCAATATATAAGCCAGCATCAGACTAGAGCACATATTAGATACAATAGTCTGTTTTTTTTCCAGCTGATGATAAATTACTACGTGCCCACTGTGTTGGTGGTTTAAAGGTTGAGATGCTTATGTTCTGGGTGTGGTGTCCCGAGTTTTAATCCCTGGAGGATCATATGCTTTCATTAACTTATGCAAATGCATTGGGGTTTGTAATGGAGGATTAATGTCAAGTTACTTAAATTCAGATATTTTTGTAGGGAAATATATTGTTAACCCTTCCCGCACGGGCTCGCCCTCCTAAGGACGTTGTTGAGATCCGGGTGATATGGCCAAAAAACGTATTTAATAGGCTACCCATATATTTGTTATTTTAACTACTAGAAATTCCCACGTATCTCTAAACGTACTGCTGTTTCCAATCTATAGACTGGCGCTGAGTAGAGCCCTCTAAGTCAACTGGTTCAGTTGTGATGACGATTTCCGTGGAGAGAGTTTTTAGGCGATGTTAGCAATATGGGACACTTTTCAACACTAAATTTGTTTTAGCAGACAACACAATAACAATGCTCCGACGTCTGCTTGTTTTCGGAGGTGCGCGCGTTGCCTCCGACCGGCTTTGTTTACATACGTCGGACGCGCATTTTTCAAAACAAGCTTAACCCGTACAGCCCCAGCGACGCGCCTGACGCGTCGGCGATGTATGTAACGCACAGCCCCAGAGACGCGCCTGGCGCGTCACCCTAATTGCGCCGACCGTAACCTCAGGTGTAGCCACTCAAGAGGGCTCAGATTTGTATGGGAACTGTGTACGTATCCCACGCAACCGTGCCCATGGTTGAAAACTCTCAAAGTCCACGTGCGTGCGCGTGAGCGCGCAATAACCTGTTTTTTGGGGGGTAATTGCCTTAAATTTTTTACTCCTGTAAAATAAGGTTTCGGGGGCTCTGTAGGACCATTCTTTAAGCTTTTTGAGCATTTTTTTGTGGTTTTTCCTTCATTCCTAACCCTTTCGCTATTGTTTCTGGAATAAAACCATTTTTTGAAAACCGGCCGGGTTCTGGTGAACAAACATTACAAAACTAGCCGGGGCTGAACGGGTTAATAGGCTTTCAAGCTTACGGATTTCAAGGGGACACCCGGGTTCCTGCCCAGCGCCGCGGTGTCATTTTAAAATGCTGCCCGGGCGGGAAGGGTTAATCATGAAAACCTGACATCAATAAGATACAGAGACATAGTAGTTTCAAATTTTTCCAATATTTATCGAGAACTCAGCTGCTAAAGGATTCAATTTACCGTCAGTTGAAATAAAACCGAATATAGGCTTGGAGTCATTCTATGGAATTAATATTACCATTCCGTAGAGCATGTTATTCGACTAACACAACTTCCATTTGACATTAATTTATATTTTGTAACCATGAACTATAATCCTTGAAACACAATTACATAACAAAACATCATTAAATTGCCTTACTTTACTATGGATACAAGACAGACTCAGATTATTGGATAGAGATGCTAGTGTGCTGCCAGTTTAATAAAATCTAAAATCATTATAGTAAATATCTATTGCCATATGCCTTCAATCCCAAGGGGGTGGCCATGAATTAATCCCCTCCGTATGCTTTCATATTCTGAGGCAATTTGTTCAATTATGTTAACAATTTATATACTGTAGTTTCTTGAATTATTTTTTAAATACTGTATTTTTAACCTCGTTCGAAACACCAATAACCCCCCAAATTAAAGGTAAATTCCAGGGATGAAACCTATTCAAACATCAATGTCCATTGGGATCTGCTTGGTTTTAGGGGTATGATACTGAAGAACTTTCATCAATGTGTCATAACAATATAGATATATAGCTTATCTAAGTTATTTTATGTGGCGAGCACTGGTGTGTTTACCATGACGTCACAATTGTCAATGGCGGGAACACTAGACACGGGCAATGGGTGAATCTGTGTTTTATTTTATTTGAGAAACTCTTATAAATTGTATGCATGTTTACAGTTCAACATTTGGCTTAATCACTATCTGGTCAAGGGACTACGATATATAAAATTAACAGAAAACGATACTTTCATTAAGAAATAGGCCTTGGAAGCGACCTCCCTCGACTCGTGACCAGGATAAAACACTCGAAAACACTGCCTGTATGATTATTGTTGGCGAGATTGGATTATTTCTTGATGTGCACCACATCTTCAGGACCTTGTTCGATGTTTTGCAGAGCTTAAGTATTGAATTGAAAGGTACTAAATAAGAATAACAGACCTGTCCACGAGTGTGTGTGATTGGGACAAGTATCCAATGTTTACATACAATGTCGTCACACGAATCAGCTGGAACTCTCTCAACTGACGGTCCAGATGCCAACGGCGCTATAAACTAGTATTTTTGTCTGGAGTTTAATGGAATTATATCGATATTGCCCATATACATATTACAGTATATTCATGACAAGGTATGATCCTGTAGTAAACTTCGTTTTTTCTTTCATCCCTGTAATTCACCATTAAATTAAGGAACACCCCGTTCTTAACATTAATCCTCCATTACAAACCCCAATGCACTTGAACATATTATTTAAAGCATATGGTCCTTCCGGGATTCGAACTCCGGACACCACACCCACAACATAAGCATCTAATCCATCACACCACCAACGCAGTTAAAGGCTATGTACAATTATTACAAAATCTAGGAATTCCTCACTTTACACATTCAGTATGATCACATTAAATATTACATTATCAAAGACCAACAATATTTACATAATTCATAGAGTTTACCTATTTCATTGTCAATTTTAAGACCTTTCGTGCCGTTTAGGTGTCGACCATTTCCTGGCGAGCGATAGCGAGCCTGTAATTTTTTAGGGAACCAGCCTTCGGCCGGAACATGTTTCTACCAAAAAATGTACAAATTATTCTTGAAAGGGGTCTAGGGTGTGTTATTTTAAACATGATGGAGGTCTAGGGAGTAAAAAAAAAAAAAAGTAAAAAGATACATAAATGATCAAGTACTGTATATCCGGCCATCCCACATTAACAAAATAAAGTCCATCACATTCACTGTGTTGGCCTCACAAACTAGTCTATTTTTGTTCTAGCTGATGGTAGATTGTAAAGTTCCCATCAACATTTCTCAGTTATTTTGAAGATTTTGTAGGGAAAAAGGGTGATAATTATTTAAACGTTGTGTTAATAAGACAGAGATATTGTACTTTCACATTTTTGTATTCAGTGTCGATAAATATGCTGTTCAGGGATTTAATTTACCATCAGCTGAAATAAAACCGACTATACATACCTTGGGTTCAATTCCAGATCCAGAGCCTTTTATACACAGTCACCCCACCAAAGGTTATCTGGCAACATTTCAATTCACCTACTATACGAGACAAAGAAAGGGGCGAGGGAACGCGAAAGTGGTCCCAAACCCTAAGAATTTGAACTTATAATGTAGTTTCTGTTCGGGCTCTGTCTCGAATCTGCCACCCCCAGCTATGGGGTACGGCATATACATGAGTATCTACATACATACATACAATATTCTAATGAAAATGCATGTACTGTATGTATGTATAAACTCGGGTACATACCCCATAGCTGGGAGTGGCAAACTCGAGACAGAGCCCGAACAGAAACAACATTTAGAGCTCCAATTCTTAGGGCCCGGGACCACTTTCGCGTTTCCACGACTAGTAAGTGAATTATACAAGGGGAGGAGGATTCCTAGCCCATGCCCCATATATCTCCATAATTATTGATCATAGTCTTGTTTTTCAATATATAATTTTTCTGTAGGGATTCTCCAATATACTGGTACCTTAATTCTTGCTCCTCATCTTGTGGTAACTTGGAGAGCGTACGAGAAGCGGAGAGCGTACGAGAAGCGGTGAGCAGCCTCCTTCAGCCCAAGGATCTCTTAACCTTGCTTCAGCTGACCCTTACGGCACTGTACCATCCCGTCCTCCTGGAGTTTGTTCAGCAGCATCACCCTGGAGGGATTGGAAATATATTTAAGAACATGTTGTTTACTGTGTGTTTCCTTTAGGAGATAGAATTTAAAATATCACATATTTATCAGTACATCAAATATACTAAAGGGAAAATTATGAAGAAATTAATTATAAAGAGTTTATAATGTAAAACTTGCAAAATAAACAAACCAAAACTGGGACGACACAAGATAAACGCAAAAGAACCAATCAAAATCGCTTTAGCAAAATAAAATATTTATATAAAAGAACACAATCCACCACATAGAATGTACATCACTACATGAGCAAGTTAATCTGTTTCCCAAGCAAACTAATCGCACATTTAACAACGCACTATCATCACGTTCAAGGAATTAGTCAATTTGGGAAGTCCGGGACGTTCTGGTAAATTTGACTAAATTCTGTATGAATAAAAACACTACAGTTTATATAACATTTTATATATAACTAAATTTGCAATTTCACAAGATATTAACAATAGTACAAAATACATACAGCACTTACTAACTGCTATCTGGTAGGTACCTGTAAGCATAACATGAACAGTTGACCCCTACCAATTACTACCCTACAAGTAACCTACATTTATAGTTAAAATAAATTAATGATATCGTAAAGGCAAGCAATTGATACTGTCAAATAGTGAATAGATACAATAAAATATAGTATAATCGCAAAATATGAAGCAACAACAGATTTAAACAAAGAGTACTCTTTTAACAAGAACAGTACATTTTAGAAAAAATCAATAATAACAATAGAAAAAGATAAACAATCAATATATACAGACAAAAAGCAAGCAGAGGTTATACGAGCAACTGCAAGTTAATAATGCCAATTATTGATATCAAATTTTAGAATGCAATCACAATAATTGACCTTAAACAGATTAAATTTATGTAACAATTTACTTGCATCAAAACCTCTGTCTATTAAGAGTCTGTATAGTAACCTAGCTCTAGCCCAAAAGTCATCTACTTTAGTGATTCTTTTTTACAAAATCTTATTAGCTAGGAACAAAAACAATTCTAAGTTATTTCAATATCAATATTACTACTAGGGAAAGGAAAGTTTATTACGTTAACATTAAAATCGTCAACTGTGTGACAATTTTCAACTTTATCATTTACGTTACCTTGTGTGAGGGGGATGGAATTAGGATAGATAAGTTTAGCGATTTGATTAAAATTAAACATATTGCAAACGAAAATATCATCGATATACAGTATCTACTATTATTACTTAACAATTTCGTCAGTCCAAATTTTTCTGGGATGGCATTTTTCTTACTACTGTCCTAATATTTGCTTGAATATGTAGGGCCCAAATCTAACATAAGTATTGAAAAGGAAATATACTGAACTAGTGGGAGTAGAGCTAAGTGACGCATTATTAGAATATGAATAAACATTTATGAAATGATTACTATTCTTAACAAATCTGTCAAAGTGCAAATCTATAATAAAGCAAAGTTCTGAAACTACTAAATCTAAAGGCAAATTGGTACCGGTATACAAAGTTGAAAAGTCGAAGCCATGTACTGAAGTAATTTTCGGCATGGTATTAAGTTTATCAATAACTTCTAATGAATTGTCATCTATCTATCTATCTATCTATTGCCTGACGTCGTGATACCCGAAGGTGTGGCCACGAACGAAATGCCCTGGGGTAAGGGAATAGAATATGCCCCACGTGCCTCCTGCGTGTGTCGTAAGAGGCAACTAAAGAGGTTGGGTCGGGGGGCTTGCGACCCCCACCCGTGAAAAATACTTAATGCAAATCAGAACAAAAGAACGATGAATTGTCAACACTCCAATAATAGTTAATGCCAGTTCTATTCTTGATGGAATCACAATATCGTTTATGAGTACTTTTAATGTATTTTAAGCAATGTACGACCTGTATTGACAAAAGTTTTAGTGGTAGCAAATTTTGCTCCGGCAATAAAACTATATTTATAAGGTGTTTTATGCAATTTGGATAACATGTATAATTTTGCAATGCACTAATTCTTAACAGAAAGTTTAATAGCATATGTTATATTTGTATTAGTTATATTGAGCCTGAGTGTTCAAGATAAATGTGTACACTTTTCGGTAGAAAAATGTCCCGGTCTAAGGCCGATTCTTCTTAAAATTGCAGGCTCGCTATCGCTTGCCACCTAAATGGCACGAAAAGTCTTAAAATTGACAACGAAATGGGGCGAAAGGTGTTAAAATCGCCAAACTAATGGCCCGAACGTCTTATAATTTCAAAACTAGTGGGGCTAAACATTAGGGAGAAGGGGGTCCAGAAAAACGGCCATCCTCCCCTTAATAGGTGTAGCCTACATGTATGTTTGCGTGGCTATTGTGGGTGCTTGAGTTGGTGTGTTTGTGAATGTTTTGTGTGTGCATGTGTGTATTATATATGCTGCAGTGTATTGGTTAATTAGTGTTGTGTATGAGCGTGTGTGTGTGTATTATGTATGTGTGTGTGCGTGTCTGTATATGTGCTGCAGTGTATTGGAGTGAGTGTAGTGTATGAGCGTGTAGGTGTGTGTTTGTGAGCGTGTTGTGTATCTATGAGGTCTTCGGTGTTATTCAGTGTAAACAAACGTATCTCCGCCTTTTATTGAGCGCGCGTGTTTCATTTCCATTTTTGGCCCATCCATATAAAATAGCCGCCTGCCTATATCGCGGGGTTTGTGAAATACAACAGTGGTCCAATGCCGTAGCTCTTAGATAGTGCCTGCAGGGGAAAAATGGTCCCCGGGGCGGGTTATTTATATATATATTTATATTTGTTTATTAGTAGCGTTATTCTTTGTGTGTATATGTGTGTGTGTGTGTGTGTGTGTGTGTGTGTGTGTGTGTGTATGTGTGTGTGTGTGTGTGTGTGTGTGTGTGTGTGTGTGTATGTGTGTGTGTGTGTGTGTGTGTGTGTGTGTATGTGTGTATGTGTGTGTGTGTGTGTGTGTGTGTGTGTGTGTGTGTAGCAAGGAGACAAACGCCTCTTTGGAGTTATATACAGTAGGTTTGGGTACAAGATCTCTGGCCTATTTGTTATGAACAGAGTATAATATGTCAGTTGTTTTGATTATAGCCACCCTTTATATATTTACCCATGCCAGATATTTAGTGATACTGCATATACAGTTATACACCGTCCCGTTTACACTCCCCGTATAAACATTCCCGTGTTCAATCCCCCGTGTGTGCCAGGCTAGCTCACGAGTACAGGGCAAATATATTCTATCCATGCATGTTTGTTATTTATTCACGTTTGAAGTACATTATCTATAGCACTGCAAGCATCTGCTATTGTCAGTTTTAGTAGATGCATAGCACATATAACTTTATCTAGGCCGTGGTTGGTATCTTTGGAATCCCTCCTGATTCTCCTCATTAATTTGTAGATGTTATTCACGTGACTTTAAGGAGCCTGCATAGGGAGCCTGCATAGAAGGAGAAATAGGCCTTTGATTGAAACAATGTTCTACCAAAAATGTACACATTTAGGTTGAGGATGATCGGGGGCAATTTTATTTAGCTTAAGAGGGGATCTGGGGGGGCATTCTCTAGCTTGAAGTTAGTTTATGGGGTGGGGGGATGGGTATCGATAATTGCAGACAAATAACATCTAGTTTAGTTCTAGCTAGTAAACATTCATCTGTCTACCTGTTTGAGTTATTCCCAGATATATAGATCATCGTCCCGTTGACTTTCCGGGTCAACTATTTCCTAGTACAGTGGCGCTAATAAGTCATGTCCCAGCTGTCATTACGTTTGGCTCGCTCTGTGCTATATTAATGTCTGTCAGATGTTGAATAGGGTGGATAAGTGTAGGGACATGTTGGTATATTACACTCGATATGAAGAAATGAAGCTCAGTTCATTGCGGATACCAATTATTGATCTAAACATACTTGGTGCCGAGACATCACTTATTAGCGCGACTGTACAGGACGAGTGTTGGAGGGAAATTGCTCGCGAGACTCCGACCTGCGCAAACAATGGTCCGCTATTCTATTATTTTTGCATTGTTATATCGTACTTTTAACCCCTTCTGTACCGGCGACGTCCTTTTTTATTATATTCTGGCAACTATTAGACGATTTTATTCAGCTTCGGAATGACATTTACTAATTGAAAAGCTACAAACTATCTCAATTAATAGTTTTACATACCCTATTATATTATATCCTTCCTAAGCTTCACAAAATCGTCTGGATATAGCTAAACTACAGTTAAAAAGACGTCGCCGGTACAGAAGGGGTTAACTGTATTCATGCCGTGGTTGGTCTTTTGTGTTCCTCCCTGTTTCGCCTCAGTAATTTAGAGGTGTTAATTTTTTATCGCGAGCCTGCAAATTAGGAGAAACCGGTCTTCCGCCAGTGACAATATTCTACCGATTTTTTTTACTATTTTGGCTACAAGGAGAATCGGGGACAGTTTACATATTTATATATTTATTCATCTATTGTTTTTTGTTTTTTTTAGCTTGAAAGGGGATCTTGAGAGGTATGTTCCTGCTTGAAGGGGGCTGATAGGGGACCGTTTGGGTAGGGGGGGGGGGAAAGCTTAAAATAAAATAAAATAAAAAGTCTATAATAGTTATCTTTATTAAACCCTTATCTTTCTATGTTAGTTATTTACAGACCAAAACATCAGCCTGGCTCCCGAGTACAGGGCCAATATTGACGAGGAGTGTGGGCCGGAGTGTGTGTGCGCCACTCCGGCCTGTGCATAAATGGTCCCGCTGGTCTGTTATTTCTGTTTTTAAATTGGACTTACAAAAAAAAAAAAAAAAAAAAAAACACACACACACACGCACACACACACACACACACACACACAAAAGGAAAAGTGAGGATTGGGCCTGAGTATATAGAATAGAGTAGAATAAACTTATGCCGTAACTGTATTGGGCCTGAGTATATAGAATAGAGTAGAATAAACTTATGCCGTAACTGTATTGGGCCTGAGTATATAGAATAGAGTAGAATAAACTTATGCCGTAACTGTATTGGGCCTGAGTATATAGAATAGAGTAGAATAAACTTATGCCGTAACTGTATTGGGCCTGAGTATATAGAATAGAGTAGAATAAACTTATGCCGTAACTGTATTGGGCCTGAGTATATAGAATAGAGTAGAATAAACTTATGCCGTAACTGTATTGGGCCTGAGTATATAGAATAGAGTAGAATAAACTTATGCCGTAACTGTATTGGGCCTGAGTATATAGAATAGAGTAGAATAAACTTATGCCGTAACTGTATTGGGCCTGAGTATATAGAATAGAGTAGAATAAACTTATGCCGTAACTGTATTTTTCCCGTGGTTGGACTATTAAATTCCTCCCTGTTTCGTTGCATTAGTTTACCAATATTTTCCAGGTATCAATGTTTTCATGGCGAGCGATAGCGAGCCTGCCGACTAGGAGAAAGTGGCCTTCGGCCATGACATTTGTCTACCGAAAAATGTACAAATTTAGCTAGAAGGGGAATGGGGGCAGTTTTTCTCAGCTTGAAGGGGGATCTAGGGAGTTATTTTCTAGCTTGAAGGGGATATAGGGGGGAATGGTTGAACATTGTAGACAAACATCGTCCATATGAATTCTATCTAGTAAACCTTGCTCTTTCTCTTTATTTAGTTATTTACAGTTATAAACACCGGGCCGGCTTCCGAGTACAGGGCCAATATTGACGACTGTGGGCCGGAGTGTGTGCGTCACTCCGGCCTGCGCGGTAATGGTTCTGTTATTTTGGTATTGTTATATTGTTTTGGGTTTGAGAGGGAAGGGAGGGGAGGTGTGGATGAGGGAGGGAGGGAGGGAAAAGGGGTGTAGCGGGAAGAGAGTACAAAGGAGTACAAATGAAATCAAGCAACAACAGATCTAGTGACCCCCCTAGGCTGCTTGTCCTCCAAAACACTGAGGATCAAGTGTCCAAACAGTGGTTTAGAGTGGATAAGGGAAAATTGGAAAGGAAACTACTACCCTGGAAATTAAGTCCGTGGCAGGATAACACGGGTGTGGGGAATCAGGGGGGATGTCGGGAGGGGAGGGGTGAGTTTAGGGGAACCAACAGAACACCGTTGTTCTCCTGGTAAAACAGGTGAGAGAGGCGATGACCACCTGAGCCGGAACATATGCACTTAACTGTACGTGTAAATTCAGTTTCAGACTATTTTTTTCTATCCTATATCAAAACTTGCCTTGTGGGCATTTCCTGATCCTTAAGGTTACAGTTCATAATATTTTATGGTACGGATTTTTAGCTGGAGGGGTAGGAGGGTGGGGAGAGAACCTTCTACTATGCTGGCCTATTCTTCTGTTATAAACTGGTCTTGTCTCTAGTCGTGTTAAGGTCAGACCACCTAATAGGGACCACAAGGTATGTCTGGTCTGGGTATCTGTGTAACTCTATCTCTCTCTTTTGAGTTATCCTCTTTTTCCACTTTCTGTGTTTGGAGTTATGCTATCTCTACTAGAAATATGTCTTGACCACCTCGCTTGGATCGGAAGGGCTGTATGGTCAGTGTATCCATGTACAAAAATCTCTCTCTCTCTCTCTCACGCACACAGCCTTTACGTTTGTTTGAAGGCTCGGAGTTTTCACAAAGGTTTTATTTGTTTTTTGTTGTTGTTGTCGTTTAGCAAAAATTTATTTATGCTCCTATATCAGTTTTCTTTATGCTGGATCGAGGTGTGTCTGTGTGTGTGTGTGTGTGTGTGTGTACATGTATTATATGTGTAAGTGTATTGACGTATGTGTATGTATATGTGTGTGAGTGAATATGTGTATGAGTGAGTGTGTGAATATGTTTGTATATGAGTGAATGCGTGCGTTTGTGTGTGTCAGTGAGTAAATATGAGGGGTATGTTTGTGTGCATGTGTGTGAGGAATGTGTATGTATGTATTTCTGTGTATATGCCAGTGTAAATGTTTGAGTTCTTTGGTTCCGCCGTCAGTGTGTGCGTATTTAAGAGTGCGTAAGCGTGTATTAGTTTGTGTGTGTGTGTGTGTGTGTGTGTGTGTGTGTGTGTGTATATCTGTCTCTGTGTGTGTATGTATGTTTATGTGGGCGCATATATACATGTGTGTACGTTCTTGGTTTCTCTTGACAGCCACATAAATAATTTCCTGCACCAAGATTATTTGGCGTACATAAATGGTAAAGTAATGATGTATTTATATTTTTCATTTTGTTTCCTTCTGTTTGTTGTCAAAGAGTCTCTCTTCAACACTATATGATCCGACGTCTTGACATTACTGTATGTATAATCATTATTGAGGATTTTTGCATGTTTTTTGCCATTTCCGAGCGATGCATTTTAGTTTGTCCTCTAACCTAACAAAATCGCCTTCCCAGACTTCCTTCAAACTAAAAAAAAACTACCGCTGTCAAGCTAATTTTGTAGATAGAAAACTATCCTGGCCGAAAGCCAGTGTATCTTCTAAGTAACAGGGTTGCTATCGTTCGCACATAAATAAAATGACACCTGAATGAAGTGAAGCGCCATATTATTGCCAAACCGATGATGTGAAATGTCTTCTACCCTCCAACTAATGTAGCGAAGCAGGGGAGTTTCATAAACGCCTTCCTCGCACCATATAGGGTTAACAAAAAACAGTATTTCCCGGCCGTAGTGTGTGTCCAAACTTTTATACTTTTATTGTCTATTCATTTGTGTTGGCAGTTGTCCGTTCATTGTCTGTGTGTGCCATGTTTACTTTATCTTAACTCTATTTGGTGCGAGGCAGGTCTATTTGGACCTTGCGCTCCATTTATTGGAGATATTAAGACGTTTCACCTCATAAGTTTGGTAATTATTTCATATAATAGAAATCTTATTACTCAGCATATACCAATATATTGAATGCAAACTCGGGAAAACGAAGATATTTTTCTTGTATATCCACTTTCAATGTGATATTTTGATCTTCTGGGATTTTTTCCGGAAATAATAATAGTATGAGTCTTCCTCTATCTTTGTATGTATAGACAACTTAATGTAGAGGCGATTATCGTGGGTTAAAACAGACAACATCATCTTGCAGTAGCGCAAATAGCATTTGACAGTGTACAGTAGTAGTAATTACTTACCCACAAACTTAAGCTACAGTTTAAGAGGCAATTTATGTATAGAGAAATGGAACTAATCCTCACAATGTACAACTTTCCAGGAGTATTCTGTTCAATTCTGGTTTCATGCACTACGGAAAGCTATAGAGCGACTGGAAAGAGCACTAACTAGGGCTACAAAGCATATCTCATCGATGAGAAGGCTTAGCTATTAGGAACGGTTGAAAACTTTTGATATAATGTCGTTGGAAACACACAGATTACGAGGTATATTAAATAAGGTTTCTTAAATACTTAATGGGGTTGACAATGTGGATTATAGCAACATGTCTAGCATCAATATGAATACAACACGCAACCATGGTTAGAAATTATAATTGAAAAAGGTTAAACACTAGTATTTGTCGAAACATATTAACATAATAATATGATATGTTCTACCTGGAACAAACGTCCCTCAGAAGTTGTAAACAGTTCTGCAGTAGAGCATCTCAAGAAAAGAGTATTTGCACACTCTGTAATGCACTATACACCATATTTCTATTTCCGCTTCGAGTATCTCCCTGGAATGGACCACAAGGTCTCTGAGATACTAACTATTCCTTGTAACGCCTTGTTTGTATGAAGGTTCAGTCTCCCGTTTTTTTTTTTTTTTTTCCGCCGTTTAGAAAAGGTTAATGTATGCTCCTATATTAGTTCTGTTATACTGGGTCGAGGTGTGTGTGATTGTGTGTGTAATTCACTTGCTTGTTCGTCAAGGGGAATCCACGCAATGCGAGCTAAGCTCATTATTATCGCGCCTCCTTAACTGGGAATGTATTGCGTGATATGCATGTTAATTGTTTATGTATCGTTGGAATGGCTGTGGATGTGTGTGTAGTCTGTATTTTAGCCAATTGACGACATCTGGAAACGAAGGCTTAGGGTTAATCTGTACGGTACCATTCTCACTACGGTACCAGTCTCACCCGAAGGCTTAGGTTGACCAGTAGCCTAGGTTGACCAGTACGATACCCATCTCACCTTGTAACCGATCACCAACCCCAGATGGGACGTCACAACTTCGTCCACTTATACCAGGTTCCTATTTATACTGCTAGGTGAACAGAGGCTACACCGTTAGGAGACTTGCCCAAATGTCTCTTCCCCGCCCGGGTCTCGTGTGTCTGTGTGTGTGTGTGTGTGTGTGTGTGTGTGTGTGTGTGTGTGTGTGTGTGTGTGAGTGAATGTATGAATAAGTGTGTACGTCATTGAATATATGCGTTTGTGTGTGTGTGTCAGCCAGTATATATGAGTGGTATGTTTGTGTGAATGTGTGTGAGGAATATGTATGTATGTATTTATGTTTATATGCCAGTGTAAATGTTTGTTTTCTTTGGTTCTTCCGTCAGTGTGTGCGTATTTAAGAGTGTGTAAGCTTATCATGCGTGTGTATTTGCGTATGTGTGTTTATGTGTGTATGTGTGTGTGTCTATGAGTATGTATGTCCCAGTTGTCTGGGACTACTGACAGCAAACCATTCTCTGTATCTTCCTACTATCTCTATCCTCAATTCAAAGCCAAAGGTGAATGTTGTGTGTACGTACGCAATAAGCTTCCTTGCTCTCGTGCTCCCAACTTTGATTCTTCTGAATTCTCAACTATCTGGTTAAAGCTATCTTGTCACTCTCTCACTATATATACAGTATCTGTGTTGTTTATCTCCCCCCTAATTCTACTGACTATCCAAAATTCTTTGACTATCTAACTTCTAAAGTGGAACCCATTCTATCTAGCTCTCCCTTTTCTCTGAAATCTCTATCTTCGTCAATTTCAATGTTCACCACCGCCAATGGCTCTCCTCTCTTTTCACTGACCAACCTAGTGAACAAGCCTACATCTTGTCTATCCTAAATGACCTAGAGCAGTTAGTTCAGCACCCCACCCATATCCCGGACCGCTCTGGAGATCGGCCCAACATCCTTGACTTATTTCTAACGCCGACTGGGAGGCTTTTCGGAAGTACTTCTTTGATTTACCATGGAATTATTTTTGTTTCCGTGGCCGGGAACCCTCAGAGAGTGCTAAGCGCATTACTGAGGTAATCCTTTCATTCATGGAAGCATATACCCCATTTTCTTTCTCTCATACTAACTAATAAAAGAAAACCTATTGCTCAACATAACCAATATTATGACAGTGTAAACTCGTGAAAACGATGAGATTTTTCTTGTATACCCATTGTCAATGTTATAATTTGATCTTCTGGGATTTTTCCAGGGTTCATAATAGTATGGGTCTTGCTCTATCATTGGATGTATAGTACAATACAGTTGCGCTAATAGCGCTTGAGAGTGAACAGTAGTGGTAATTACTACCCACAAACTTAAGCAAGAATGAGAGGGTTAAGAGGCAATTTAACTATAGAAATACAGAGATAGTTCACACTATCTAAAACTCTCTGATACTGCCTTTCCAGGAGTATGCTGTTCAATTCTGATTGCAAGCATTTAGGAATGATATACTGTAGAGCGACTGGAAAGAGCACTAGCCAAGGCTACAAAGCTTATCCCATCTATTAGAAGACAGAGCTATTAGGACCGATTGAAAGCTCTTGATCTCTTTTTGTTGGAAACACTGCAACTACGAGGTATATCCATTAAAGTTTGGCAACCTGAATTATAGCCAAATGGTTAGCGTCAATATGAAATCAACACGCAATAATGGCTGGAAGTTAGAATTGAAAAAGGTTCAGTATTCGTATTTGTAGAAACATATTAACTTACTTTTATGATCTGTTCTACCTGGAGCAAACTTCCCTCAGAAGTTGTAAACAGTTCTTCAGTTCGAGTATCTCCCCGGAATGCACTGCAAGGTTTAAAAGATACTAACTATTCATTGTTACTCCTTGTATCTCTCTCTCTCTCTCTCTCTCTCTCTCTCTCTCTCTCACACAGCCTTTACTTTTCTTTGAAGGTTCAGAGTTTTCACAGTTTTTGTTGTTTTTTGCTGTTGTCGTTTAGCAAAGGCTTATTTATGCTCATATATTAGTTTTTTTATGCTGGCTCGGAGTGTGTGTGTGTGCGTGTGTGTGTGCGTGCGTGCATATTATATGTGTGTGTGTCTGAATGTCTGTCTGTCTGTGTGTATACGATTATGTATGTGTGCATGTATGGATATGTGTATATATGTGTATGTATAATGTACGTTTGTATGCGAAAATGTGTGTTATGTCTGCCTGCCTGTGACTGTGTGTATGTATGTGTTGTGTGTGTCAGTATATTTGAGTGTGTGTGTGTGTGTGTGTGTGTGTAAGAGTATGTATATCTGTGTGTGTATGTGTCATCTTGTATGTGAATATGTGTGTGCTTATGTCTGCCTGCCTGTGTGTGTGTGTGTGTGTGTGTGTGTGTGTGTGTGTGTGTGTGTGTGTGTGTGTGTGTGTGTGTGTGTGTGTATGTGTCTCCGCGTGTGTATATACAGTATGTGTATGGGGAGGTGTCATGGCGTGGTCTTGCCACTGCACTGGTAATCCAATGGTCCCGGGTTCGAATCCCGATATGTCAATAGGAAGACATTATTTGGAAATAACTTGTGCTGTACCTAGTATCAGTGCATTACCACAAAGCCCACCAAAACGCCAACAAAAATACCCTCATTGTTCCCTGATTAAATAGTACTGTATGAATATTCCCATATTCAAAATATGTTACAGGGGAGCAATGCCTAGTGAGTTAATTGTTCAATAGGTGGCGTTCTCAGAGTGAGGGTCCGAGTTTGATGGGTGGGATGGTGAAGCACATAGGTGAAGCAGCCTCAGAGATGGGGCTGCTTCGAGCCAAGAGTGGGTGTTTCGTGTGTCTTACTCCCTAGACTGGAACTAGACCTCACAGGTTTCACTGTGTTGAGCGGTAGAATGTACAGGCTCTCAGCCTATGCCCGAGAGGGAGTAGTTGGAATATATAAAAGAAAACAAAATGTGTGCCGATGTATACATGTGTGTACGTTCTTAGTTTCCCTTGACAGTCACACAAACAATTTACTGCACCAAATTTATGATGTGTACATAAATAGTTTTTATTAATGAATTTATTTATCTATTAATTTTATTATTATTATTTGTTTATTTTTATTTTTTTTAAAGTCTCCTTTCATCACTATCTGGCCCAACATCTTGGGTTGTTGATATATTTTGTTTTAATTATTGTTGGAGATTTTGCTTGTTTTTGCCATTTTCGACCAATATATTATAGTTTGTCCCCTAGGCTAAAAAAAAAATACCTTACAATACATCCCTAAAAAAATAAAAAATAACCTCCCCCCCCCCCCCCTTTAAGCTAAATTTGTACATTTTTCGTTAGAAAGATATCCTGGCCAAATTCTGATATCATCATCATCATCATCATCTCCGACGCCTTGCTTCCCCCTGGGAAACCCCCAATAGAGGATGGCCATGACAGCAACGTCTCCAAGCTACTTTGTAAAGACATGCCTCCCTTGCCCGTGCCACAATGCCCCTTCCACTACGTGGAAGTTTTTCTTCAATATATTTTTTCCACTTTCTTTTCCCATACCATAGGTGGTCTTCCACTACTAGCGGTTCCACTCACCTGACTCCCATATATCTTTCTTGGCATTCTGTCTTCATCCATTCTCTGAACATGACCATACCACCTCAAAGTACTTCTCTTTATCCACTCAACCACACCACAATCAATGCCCAAAGCCTGCTCTTCCATTCCAAAGGACTTGTACACTTCCCTATTACTTGGCCCATCTAGCCTATTCATGCCAGCTGCCATTCTGAAAAAGCTCATCTCCACAGCTCTCAGTTTGAAGAGGTCCTCGTCACTTGCCGTCCATGTCTCGCTTCCATACGAGAGTGTTGGGAGCAGCACACTGTTTCTCATTGACTTTTTTACTTCCTGGCTAACCATTCTTCCTAAGAGAATACTATCAAGTTCTCCAATCACCTGATATATTTTAGGTTATTCTGATATATTCTGATATATTTTAGGTTACTGGATTGCTATCACTCGCCCAGATAAAAATTGTCACCTGAATGAGGTGAAGCGTCTTATTATCTCTTAACACCTTACGAGCGGCCTAGGCGGTTTATTTATATGTACCGCCCAGCGGGGTGTTTTTACCCAAAATAGGGCTGTTTACGTGATCATTTTCATGCCTAAATAAGACCCAGAGCGTAAAACAAATATATATCCCTGAAAGGGCATAAACAGAGCTTTCCAAGGACACCATAACGATCCTTTTATGATGGCTAGTTTTCTTGCAACAACCGTGCAACGCGAGTGCAAAAAGCATGTAATTCGGCACTTTCCCCATACAATTCCGTATATAGCGAGTGAGAGAGGGAGGGAGGAGGTGGGATTCGTGTCAGTAGGTTCGCCGCGGTGGTCTGGAGCAGTCATACGCTCGCTACTCTCCTGCCACCACTTGTCTCTCTCTCTCTCAGCAACATTACGTGCTGAAATTGCCACACGACCTATGTCGAGCGCTGCCAGATAGTCCAGATTTATTATACTCGACTTATGTTGCTCGCCGCTAATTAAGGGTTAAACTATGGAGGTGAAAAGTCTTAACATCTCCAAGCTAGCATCGCAAAGTAGGGGAGTTTCAAAAATACTCCCTTTGGGACCAAAATAGGGCCAACAAAAATCATGTCCGGCCATATCGTGTGTCCAAACTGTTTCCCTTATATTTTTCTCTATATATCACATTCAGTACCAATGATTATTTTGTTTTTATTTTTTTTTATTTATTAGACTATACTGTATTCTGGCAGCTATTAGATGATTTGATTCAGCTTAGGAAGTACCTCAATCAGTTAATTTAATAAGGGGGACTGAAGTATTGACCCCCAGGTTCAGCCTCCCCTTAGACCACATTAATCCATCTCAGTTAATCCTTTTAGCTACCTCAGATTCTACCCAAGCTGAATAAAATGGTCTAATAGTTGCCAGAATATGATGAAAAGCACGTCGCCGGTACTCAATGTGATATATATTTATACTGGCATATATTTTTGTTGGCAGTTGTCCGTTGTTTGTCTGTGAGTGTCTTATTTATTTACCCTCACTGGTACGAGGCTGGACTCTTTGGACCCTCCCTGTGTCTCTTAATTTGTTGTGAGATTTTAAGACGTCATGCCCTATTAGTTTGGCGATAATATTATGATTAACCTAAGTCAAGTGTCTATTTTTGTTCTTGTGTTTTATGTTATCTTTTTTGAGCCAGCGATAGCATGACTGTGACTTAGAAGAATTCGGCCGCGACATCCTTCTATCGAAAAATTTACAAATTTAGCTTGAAGAGGGTCTGGGTGGGCATTCCAGAGTTTGAAGGACGTCTAGGAAAGCATTTAGGTTAGTCTAGGGGACAAACTAAAATACATCGCACGAAAATGGTAACAAGATTCTCTCTGCCCCAATAAAAAATGATTGATAGATCAGAAGATAGGCATTCTATGGCCTTTTCATGTTTGTTTTGGAGTGACAGCATGATGGGTGATGTGAAAAACTAGTTGAATAGTGTAAGGTAGAGTCGTCAGCATATGAGTGGATAGGACAAGAGGTACAGTTTAGTAGATATTTAATGAATATTAGAAAGAGAATAGGAGACAGGACAGATCCCTGAGGAACACCAGAGTTGATAGATAGAGGAAGTGAGCGATGGCCGTTCACAACTGCAGCTATGGAGTAGTTTGAAAGTAAATTAGAGACAAAGAGGGATAGAAATCGAAGGAGGGTAGTTTAGAAATCAAAATGTTGTGCCAGACTCTATCGAAGGCTTTCAATATGTCTATTGCAATAGAAAAAGTCTCGCCAAAGTCCCGAAAGGAGGATGACCAAGAGTTAGTAAAATAAGCAAGAAGATAACCAGCACAGCGGCCCTTAACCTGACCGCGGCGAGCCTATGATATTTAAAACGTCACGCTGGGCGAAGGTATTGTGGGTAAATCCTGACAAATTTCGGCATTTTACGATAAAAATAGTTATTACTTATTCATATGCGCCTATTTTATGTTTAATATGAAGATATTAGCATGCAACAACCATAAAACAAGTGGGAATAGTATATGGGGGGTGAAAAAGACTAATTATTGCCGACCGTCCATTCATGAGGTGAGAGACGCGCTAGCCCTACACCCTCCTCTCTCGAGGCCTGAAGCAAGACTGAGGTCTCTCTCCAGCTTTCTTTCTCTTCCCTTGCTCTATATATGCATATCAGACGACCTTGGAACTGAGTTGGAGATATTGGCACGATAAATGAACCGATAAACAAGGGAATAAGATAACAAATATGTGATAATTGAAGGGGGGGAAGGAGGGGGTTTTGACACATGTGGAGGAGTGATAGTAGGTATGTAGGGGAATTATCTCAATATTAATCACACATTCCTTTGTTTTGAGTGCTACTGGGGTCTTTTAAGGGGACCGGCCACTTTTTAATAGGGGGTGTCACTGAAATTTGTCCGATTTCAATGAGATTTCGCACACGTATAGAGGATGATGTAACAAGGATGATTTGTCAATTGTTTTTTATTCTAGGTCAATTAGTTCCTGAATTAGGGTGGAAATTAGCTCAAAAATGTAAAACAAATTCGGAAGTCGAATAATTCGAAACCCAAGCACTGTATAATATTTTCAGAGGGATCAGACAACTCAGGACAGGTGGTTTTACAACTCTATTGATCCACTTTTTTTGTTTTTATCTAATTGCGGAATTAGGTGACTTGGAAATTAGGTAATGATTTTGTACTCGGTGGTTAGCTACATATGCCAAGGGGCTGTGTCTCAAATTCAGAAAAAGGAGACAATAACTTTATAGAGCATTTCACACGCTTTCCAATGGTATATAAAACATTCCTAGAGGCCCAATGATACATTAATTATTAGATCCCAAAGTGAGACAAAACAGATGTTGAGAAAAAACATGTGAAAGTCTAAGGTAATTGGGTGAACATTTTTAACTTCTTTTTTTTGGCTTACAATATTTTACGCAGGAACACGGCAGAGTAGAAGATACAGCTGTTGGGAGGTTGTTGAGTATTTTACGCTCTTTCCATTTATATATGTACGATCCTCGTATGGCCAGTAGTTACTGAGCCTGTCAATTTCAAAGTTCGCTATATAACGTTTTTTGAAATACAAAAAAAGCTTGGAAAACATAAAAAAGAAAATTCCAATGGGTTTGCACTAATAACATTTCACTGGCTTATGAAAGGATGTTGAATAAACACATTTTAACACCTAATGGTATTTTCAGGATTTCGAGCTTTTAAGCCTAAAAAGCGGTCAGTCCCCTTAAAAGTTTTTTTTAGGCCTTGGCTCATGAGGACGCTCGCCCTCGTAGGGTTCACACTCATATGGGGACGCTCGCCGTTCTTGGGTTAAGGAAATCGTACTGGCGATCTGAAAGTAGATTATGGGAAGATAAATGCTTAAGAAATTTTGAGCTAAGAATAGTTTTAAAAACTTTAGAGATGCAGGAAATGAGAGCAATTGGGCGATAATTGGAGGGTTGTGATCGGTCACCCTTCTTTGGGACAGGTTGAGTAAGAGCAAACTTCCAGCAAGAAGGGAAGACGTAGAGGAAAGACAGAGACAAAAGAGTTTGCCTAGGCAGGGAGTCAGAACGGAAGAATAGTTTTTGTGTACAACAGGAGGAACACCATCCGGTCCGTACGCCTTCTTAGTATTAAGCCCCGAGAGGGCAGAAAGTACATCCTTAGAAGTTATTATGATCTTAGGCATAATTATGTGATAAGGGTTGGAGAGGGAAGAATAGCACCAGAATCATCCAAGGTGGAATTTTTAGAAAAAGATTGGGCGAAGAGTTCAGCTTTGTCTGAGGAAGAGATGGTAATATCAGAGTGGAAAAGAGGGGACAAGGAAGTGAAATTGTTGGAGAGAGCTTGGCTAGATGCCAAAAAAGCTTGTTAAGAGCTAGAGTTGGAAAGTTCAGAGCATTTGTTATTGGTGAAAGAATTTTTGGCAAGTCGAAGGGCAGATTTGGCTTGATTCCGGAGACATTATAAAGTATGGGATTCTTGACTTTGAAGGCGATGGCACCATTTGAATGCTTCCTCCTTATTGCAGACATCTGTAGAACAAGCGTGAGTAAACCAAGATTTAGTTAGTTTGAGAGAAAGAAAATGGGATGTATCCTTCCATGCCCGAAAGGATTACCTCAGTAATGCGCTCGGCCCTCTCTGTGGGTCCCCGTCCATGGAAACAAAAATAATTCAATGGTAAATCAAAGAACTACTCCCAGTCGCCAGTGCCACAATGCCACAAGGCGCTGCCAGCTGGGAGAGTCAGAAGGCCAAACTGGAGAAACAGGACAAGTGAAAGAGATAAGGTTATGATCGGAGGAGCCCAACGAAGAGAGAAGATTTTTAGTCATTTCATATCAAAGGCATTTGATAGAGTCTGGCATCAATCCTTATTGTCGAAGATGTCACACTACGGCCTTGCATCATTAGTTCCACTAATTTCTTCTTATCTTCATAACAGAAAAATATGTGTAATGGTAGATGGCCTTTATTCTCAATTTCACTCAATAAATGCTGGTGTTCCCCAGGGATCAGTTTTGGCCCCAATTCTGTTCCTCATTCATATCAATGATCTCATATCTACCACTCATAATCCAATACATTCCTACGCAGATGACTCAACACTCCACAGTTCCTTCACATTTACCAATTCTTTCACCCAACCCGATCTTATAAATTCAAAAATAAACACTGCAATTTCTCTGAACCAGGACCTTTCTAGAATTAATGGATGGGGACAAAAGAATCTAGTTTCCTTTAATGCACTGAAAACCAAGTACATTCAATTTTCTAACCGACAGAATCTCACTGACTCCCATATATTTTTTAATTATGTAAATATTCCCACTTCCCCTAGTATTGACATTCTCGGTGTAACATTAACTACTAACTTGAGCTGGACACATTATGTTAGAAGCATTGCTAAGAATGCCTCTAAAAAACTGGGACTCCTGTACAGAGTTCGAGAATTCTTCACTGACGAGCAGTTGGCCGTAATATATAAAAGTCATGTGCGTTCTCAGATGGATTACTGTTCACCTCTGTAGGGTGGAAGTGGAGTGGTTGCATTGAGGCAGTTGGATAAAATTCAAAATAAAGCTATTAGATTAATCAATAACCCTGCAATCACACAGGACCTTCCTACATTATCCATACGAAGAAACGTTGCATCCCTTGCATTATTCTACAGATATTTTCACAGCAATTGTTCCGAGGAACTTGCTTCAATTGTGCCGCCTCTCCACATCTTTCCCCGTAGAACTAGGGCAGCTGAGAGCGCCCATGAATTTACACTTTCTCCTCCACAATGCAGAACTTCTGCTTATCAGAATTAATTTATTCCCAGAGCTACTACTCTTTGGAACTCACTTCCCTCAAATTGCTTTCCACAAACTTACAATCTACAAATGTTTAAATCCAGTTGTTACAAACATTGGAAAAATGTTATTTTAATACCACGAATATCAGTGTTTTTTATAAACAAAATTGGTAATTTGCATCAATATATAGTGTTTGTAATTAATTAGAAATCTCGGGAAAACCTATTTTCCCCATTAGGCCTATCGATCAATGTTGAGACAGCCCCTCGATAGTGATTTGAAAAGACATTAGCCTAACCTAACAACCTTACCTAACCTAACCTAGTATTATAAGTAGGGGCTGCCGCCCCCACACCCCCGCTGGTTGAGTACTAATCCCTTAATACAAAAAAAAAAAATTGGCTGTCGATTATACGAAGGTGAAAGAAAGTCGATGAAGTCTACGGTGTTTACTCTGCAATTTTCAGCTTTGATAGTACATTGATAACGGGAAAGTACCGTATTGACAACCTGGTTACGAAAATTAAATTTTAGTACCATACTTTTATATTAGGTTTTTCCGAGGGTTTAACACATTTTCATATGATCTTTAGAGCTATCGATGACTGAAAGTACCGTATTGACAACCTTGTTACGAAAAAGAAATTTTAGTACCATACTTTTTTATTAGGTTTTGCCGAGGGTTAAAACAAATGTTCTTATGATCTTTAGAGCATATAGATTCAATATTTATCTTCAAATATATCAACAAAATTCGTGGTATTAAAATAACATTGAACCCAAACATTTTATGAATGGAGGATGCCTTTAGGCACATGGACCTTTTTGTTTTATCTGTGTTTTTCCTTCCTCCGTTCATTGTCTCTTTTAAAAAAAAAAAAAAAAAAAAAAAAAAAAAAAAAAACAAGTATAAGCAGAAGGATTAGAGGTTAGATATAAGTAAATTTTGTTGGTTGAGCCGATCTCCAGAGCAGTCCGGGATACGGGTGGGTTGCTGAACCAACTGCTCTAGGTCATTTAGGATATTATTATGTTCCTTCCAACAACCAACCATATTAATGAAATTTACAAACACATGTGGCAGTCCGTGGACTCGAACCCAGGATGCTCACACCGAAAATCAACACCTTATACATCGCACCACGAAGACAGTTAAAGGTTGGTGGACACTGCCTACGATTTATTATGCAACTTCGAATCCTGCATATCAATCTAAGCATGTACACACATCCCAACTGCAACTCACGTAGGCTATGCATATGTGAATGGAAAGAGCAATTAATGGGGCCTTAACCACTTAGGGAAGTCCTCTCGATAAATTACTCCTGTAAGTTTGTTGGTCAGTGAAAAGAGAGGAGAGCCATTGGCGGTGGTGAACATTGAAATCGACTAAAATTGAAATTTCAGAGAAGGGGGAGATAGATAGAATGTGTTCCACTTTAGAAGTAAGATAGTCAAAGAATTGTTGATAGTAAGTAGAATTAAGGGGGAGATAAACAGCACAGATATGTTTAGTGAGAAGTGACAAGATAGCATTAGCCAGATAGTTGAGAATTCAGAAGAGTCAAATTTGGGAACACGAGAGCAAGTAAGATTATTGCGTACTGTTACGCCCCTCTGGGACTAGAAGCTAGGTAATAGTTTACAAGTAATTCGACCTGATTATCCAGAGGTGTAGACACCCCAGAGGGTCAACACAAAGACAGACGTGAGAGGATATAGACGCTAACTAGTATAAGTACCAGAAACCCAAGTTTGTATGGCACTATGATAAAATATGTCTATAATCTAAATGATTATTAGAGTATATCCTCTCCCCACCAGACACCCCCTAGCAGGCAGTATTATAACAATCCCAGGTATATAGGTAAAACAAAATATTAGTATGGCTTGAGCAAAAGAATAAATAGTCACCAGAGTAAAACAACAAAGAAACACTCACACTAATACATATAAAAAACAGGGGAAGAATTATTACCAATATATTTATAAAAGAATTTTAATAAAATAAAGTTTTACTTACAAGGTGTTATTCAAGTTATAAAATGAATACGTTAAACAATTAAATCAAAAGTGAATTTCGTTAATAAATAAACTAAGTTAATTTAATGTTTATAAATAAAGTAAATATTTAATTATAAAGAAATATTAAAGAAAACTAAAACAAATAAAATATAAAATTAAATGTTAATATTTAGTTAAAATGGGTTTAAGTCCTGGAGCAACTCACAACCACCCCTATCATCTCCACACTGCTAGGCCCCCACAGGCAGTACGTCGAGAAAGGTGAGGCGGACAATCCAGGCTTGTAGAATCCAATAAGCACCACCCGTCGAGAACACCACCAGATGTGAACTGCCTAAGCTCTCCAGCTCAAACCCTATGTCACCTCTCTTTATGTGTGATGTACCAAGAAGCGCAAGTGGGTAAATAGTGGTGAGGAACCGAACTATTGAAGTCCCTTATGCCATTGTGGGTCATACGGTTCATTGAGGGGGTTCAGTCTGGAGTCAAGACGGCTTCCTTTGATAGCAGTAGAGAGAGTGAACCCGGGTGAGCGAGCGAGGCGGGAGGGGGGTACAGTCACGGACAACAGGCAGTACAGTCACAGCCAGTATATGACTGTGGGAAGAGCCTGCATGATAAGAAGAGCATAACAGTACGTACACACAACATCCACCTTTGGCTTTTAATTGAGGATAGAGATAGTAGGAAGATACAGAGAAGGGTTTGCTGTCACTAGTCCCAAACAACAGGGATATACGTCTGTACATAGATACTTACTTACTTACTTACTTTTGATGTGTTTTGCCACTCTTCTAGCGGCACCAAGGAGCGCGGCGCCCCTTGCTATTGGTGGTGATTTTGGTGTAGTAGACTGTTTGAAGCGACAGCTTGCTCCCTCGCGAGGATGGGCTCGTCTGGCACTTTTTGCAGTTCGACATCGAAGGCTCTCTTGAAGTTGTCTAACGAGACGTCCCTCATGTCTCTTACTCGCCGTGGGAGTTTGTTGAAGAGACGTGGGCCTCTGTGTGATAACCAGCCCTCTCGCAGATAGCCCATAGCACCCCTGTTATTCATCCGGGGGATTTCGCATTCCTACATACTCGTAGACACACAGATACACACACACACACACACAAACAAACACACATGCACGATACGCTTACACTCTTAAATACGCACACACGCACACACTGACGGCGGAACCAAGGAAAGCAAACATTTACACTGGCATATAAACAGAAATACAAACATACATACACGTTCACTCACACACATTCATAAAAAACATATTTACTGGCTGACACACACACAAACGCACATATTCAATTACGTATTCATACGTTCACACACACATGTATATACACACACTTCAACACACTCACACATACAATATATACACACACAGACACACAAATTCACTCACAAACACACATTTCCACACACTCATATATTCACACACAGACATATACACGCACTTCAACACACACACACACACACACACCTCGACCCAGTATAAAAGAGCTGATATAGGAGCATACATAAACCTTTGCTAAACGTGAAAAAAAACTCTGAAAACTCTGAACCTTCATACAAACGTACAGGCTCTGAGTGTATGAGCGAGAGAGAGAGAGAGAGAGAGAGAGAGAGAGAGAGAGAGAGAGAGAGAGAGAGAGAGAGAGAGAGAGAATATTAAGGACTCCGTCAAGGAGTGACAATGAATAGTTAGTATCTCAGACACCTTGTGGTCCATTCCGGGGAGATACTCGAAGTGGAAATAGAGAGATTGTGTATAGTGCATTACACTCATTATAGAGTGTGCAAAGTATTATTAACTCGCTTCTTGAACTGCTCTACTGAAGAACTATTTACAACTTCTGAGGGAAGCTTGTTCCAGGTAAAACAGATCTTATATTTATGTTGATATGTTTCCACAAATACTATACCCTATTCCTAATAAGTAGGCAGAACTCTTAACTATTAACCATTAAAACTAAAAAATTACTAGAGTAACCAAGTTAATATTTCTATTATTCAGGAAAGGTCAGTCAGGGAGTAGGTGTGGTCAACCCCTTCCTGAGTTACAAGAGGTTAGAATTAAGATTTCTGGCCTACCTACTTGGAATAGAGTATAGTGCTGAACCTTGTCAATTATAACTTCCAGCCATGCTTGTGTGTTGTATTCATATTGACACCCTAGCTAGTACTCTTTCCAGTCACTATATACCATTCCTGAGTGTTTGAAACCAGAATTGCACAGCATACTCGAGGAATGGCCGTATCAGAGAGTTGTAGATTGTGAGGACTATTTCTATATGTCTATAGTTACATTGCCTCTTAACCCTCTCACTGTCACTTAAGTTTGTGAGCAAGTAATTACCACTAGTGTTCACACTCAAATCCTATTTGAACTACTGCGAGACAATATCGCTCTGTTTAACCCACAATTATTGCCTCTATGTACACTCGCACCAAAAAAGTATTGGTGCATACTGTAGTGTGAACAATTTGAGACCAGTGACCATAGGTATTTGGAAAGGCGAGCTGTTCCAGCCGTATGTTGGCAGCCCTGACCGATCGTTTCGTAGGTCGTCGATCACATCCTGCACCGATAGTTTTTGGTGCGAGTGTACAATATACTATGAATCCAAAGATAAAGATAAACCCAAACTAAAAGAAAACCGGAAAATATCCCATAAAATCAAATTATCACATTGGAAATGGATAAACAAGAACATTTATATAATTTTCACAAATTTACACTGTCTTAATTTTGGTATATGCTGAGTATTATGTTACCTTTTATATATGAAATAAGAAGCCTTTTTTACGTTCATTCCATATGTGTCATCACCATATATTCATGATCTATGGTTGCTTTTATATGAATGAAATAAACATTGGTACTTGGCGATTCAAAAATATTGAGGAGTACCTATAATAATAGTATAGTTACTCCTCAATATTTTGTCATCGCCAAGTACCAATTAATATTATTAACCCTATATCGAATTTGAGCATCAACATTTACTTCTAATACAATGCATTATAATTCATTAGAAAGAAGAAAGGCTTATGTAGCCCCCCCCCCCCCCTCTACCCCCAAAAGAGGAAAAAAGTGACACCTAATTGGGAGAAGCGTCATTTTATCCCCAAACTTATGAGGTGAAATGTCTTAATATCTCCAATCTAGTGGAGTACAAAAGGGATGGTTCAAATAGACCTGCCTCGCACCAGATAGGCCTCACAGACAAAGAACGGACAACTGCCAACACAAATATATAAATAGAAAAATATACATACAGAAAAATATACATACAGAAAAATATACATACAGAAAAATATACATACAGAAAAATATACATACAGAAAAATATACATACAGAAAAATATACATACAGAAAAATATACATACAGAAAAATATACATACAGAAAAATATACATACAGAAAAATATACATACAGAAAAATATACATACAGAAAAATATACATACAGAAAAATATACATACAGAAAAATAAAAGGGAAAATGTTTGGACGCGCGATACGGCCAGATGTTTTATTTGGTCCGAGGGGTGTCGTTAAGAATCTCTCATGTTTCACTCCACTACTTTGGAGAATTTATGACGTTTCACTCCATTACTTTGGCGATAATAAGGCACTTCACCCCATCCAGGTGTCGACTATTTATCTAGGCGAGCTACAGCGAGTTTGTAAATTAGAAGAAATTGGCCTGGACGTTTTCGAAGGACAAATTTAGCTTAACACAGTCTGGTGCAACGTATTTGGGGGTTCTCATGATATTTTGCCTAATAATTATTGAAGGTTGTAATCATATTTGCCTTTTTCGAACAATGTATTTTTAGTTTAGTTTAGCCTTAGGAAAGAGTATTTCCAGACTACCTTCAAACTAAATAATCTTCCCCCAAACCTCCTTCAAGCTAAGTTTGTACATTTTTCGGTAGAAAAATGGCCCAGCCGAAGGCTGGTTTCTCCCGAATTGCAGGCTCGCTATCGCTCGCCCAGAAAAAATCGACACCTGCATGGAGTGAAGTGTGTAACAATCCCCAAATTAATAAGGTGAAACGTCTTAACATCTCCAAACAAATAGAGTATAACAAGGAGGATCCAAATAGTACCGCCCTGCATCGAATATGGTTAAGGGTGTGTGACTGAGCATTGTTTGTAATATGAAGGAAGTCTGGGAGAGCGTGTTTGTTAGGCTGGGGGACAAAAAAAATATATAGTTTTTCGAAAATGGCAAAACACAAACAAAATCCTCAATAATAATTAAACAAAATATCATAATAACCCCCAAGACGTCGGACCAGATAGTGTTAAAGGGAGACTGCTTCACAACAAACACAAACACAAATACGTCAATAAATAAATAAATAATTAAATAAATATATATACCGGTAACTAAATATATACTGGTAAATAAACTAGAATACAATAAAACAAAAACTGTACTATTGATGTAGGACAAATAATATTAGTACAGGAAATTATTATGTGACTGTTAAGGGAAACTAATAACGTGCACACATAATATTATTTACATACGCACATATAGACATATATATACACACGGAGACAGATACACACACATACACAAACATACATACACAAAGTCACAGGTAGGCAGACATAAACACACATTTTCACATACATACACATACACAGACAAACATACTTGTACACACACACACTCACACGTATATGTACTGTATATCACTTACTCTCATGGTTATTTTATGATAATTTGTATTCTGCACATGCATCATTATTGTATTTATTTATTTTGTTTGTAAACTGAGCTTACCATCCTCATATCTGTACATCTCATGTTCATCCACTAAATTGTAAAATGTGTATTTTCAGCTCATGAGGCTGCCATTCTTTAATAAACCGTTTATTATTATTATTATTATTACACACTCATGATACGGTTACGCACTCCTAAATACGCAGACACTGACGGCGGAATCAGAGAAAGCAAACATTTACACTCGCATATACACAGACATACATATATACATACACATTCACTCACACACATACACACAAACACACCCCTCATAATTACTCAGCGACACAGACACACAAACGTACATATTCAATTACATACACACATATTCATACCCTCACTCAAACACACACACACACATGTATATACACACAATTCAACCCACTCACACATACAACTCTCCAACTATCGTCAAATTACTCTCATTGCTTGCATCTCTAACTATTTTACTTCTAAAATTCTTAAGCATTTATCTTTTTCAAAATCTACTCTCAGATCGCCAGTATGGCTTCCTTAAAAGGTCGCTCTACTGGTGGTCTTCTTTCATATTTTACTAACTCTTGGTCATCCTCCTTTCGGGACTTCGTTGAGGCCTGTTCTATTGCGCTAGACATATTGAAGGCCTTTGATAGAGTCTGGCACAAATCTTTAATTTCTAAACTACCCTCCTTCGGGTTCTATCCCTCCATCTGTGCCTTCATATCTAAATTTCCTTTCCAGCCGTTCCATAGCTGCAGTTGTGGACAGCCATCGTTCACTTCCTCATCTTATCAACTCCGGTGTTCCTCAGGGCTCTGTCCTATCTCTAATTATCTTTCTAATATTCGTAATATTCATAAATTATCTGATCAACTGCACCTCCATTCCTATCCATTCGTATGCAGACGATTCTTCCTTACACTATTCAACTAGTTTTCCAGAGTGCCCCAGCAAGCAATCCTTCAAAAACAAACGTAATAAAGCCATACAACACTTATCTTCTGATCTAACTACCATTTCAAATTGGGGCAGAGAAAACCTTGTTGTCTTTAATGCTTCCAAAACCCAATTTCTCCATCTATCTACCCGTCGTGAACTCCCAGATATTTCAACAATACAAAAATCAACCCTTCATCTTTCTCTCAGTATTCTCTGTGTCTATTTTTCTTCTGATCTCTCTTGGAAAGACTATATTACCACTCTTGCTAAATGGCTTCCCAGAAGCTAGATGTGGTTAACCACCTCAAGGGGTCTTTACCACTGCACAGCTTCTTGCGCTGTACAGGGGCACAGTGCGTACTTGTCTTGAGTATTGTTCACATGTGTGGGGAGGTTCCTCTCACACTGCACTTCTAGACAAAGTAGAAAAGAAAGTAATTTGTATCATTAACTCCCGTCCATTCACCAACTCTCTGCAATCTCTCTCTCTCTCTCTCTCTTCGCCATAATGTTGCATCTCTCTCGCTATTCTATCGCTACTACAATAATCAGTGTTCCTTAGAGCTCTCTCAGTGTATGCCATCTCCTCTACATAGGGTACATAGTACGTGTCGTGCAACACAATCCCACCCCTACGCTATGAAACTCTCCATCTCAAAAGTGAAAGGATACTTTCAATAGAAAACAAAGCAAAAACAGCTGAGCTCTGGAACTCTCTCCCTGAATCCACCATTCCCTCATCCTATGACTTAAATTAAAATTGCTTCAAACTCCGTGTATCCAGACATTTTGGTTCGAACGTTCCTTGATGTTGGCCCAGTCACTCTTTCGACTCTTGGGGAGGCATTCGTGACAGGCAGTTTTGCCGTATGTCTCCCTCATCCCCATAGAACAATAAAACAATACATATTACATACACATAGACGCACAAAGTCACACACACTCACTCACAAACACACATTTTCGCACACTCACTCGCACACATTCACTCACACACATATACTGTACATACACACACTTCAACACGCACACGCACACACACACACACACACACACACACACACACACTTCTCGACCCAGTATAAAAGAACTGATATAGGAGCATACATAAACCTTTGCTAAACGACAAAAAAAACAAAAAAAACAAAATTGAACCTTCATACAAACGTAAAAGCTCTGAGTGTACGTGTGTGCGAGAGAGACTGAGAGTGTGTGGAAAGAGAGAGATAGATAGTGTAGAGAGAGAGAGAGAGAGAGAGAGAGAGAGAGAGTGTAAAGAGAGAGAGAGCGAGAGAGAGAGAGAGCGAGAGAGAGAGAGTGTGTAAAGAGAGAGAGAGAGTGTAAAGAGAGAGAGAGAGTGTAAAGAGAGAGAGAGAGAGAGCGAGAGAGAGAGTGTGTAAAGAGAGAGAGAGAGATGTAAGAGAGAGAGAGAGAGTGTAAAGAGAGAGAGAGAGAGAGAGAGAGAGAGAGAGAGTGTGTAAAGAGAGAGAGAGAGAGTGTAAAGAGAGAGAGAGAGAGTGTGTAAAGAGAGAGAGAGAGAGTGTAAAGAGAGAGAGAGAGAGAGAGAGAGAGAGAGAGAGAGAGAGAGAGAGAGAGAGAGAGAGAGAGAGAGAGAGAGAGAGAGAGAGAGAGAGAGAGAGAGGAGAGAGAGGAGAGAAGAGAGAGAGAGAGAGCGAGAGAGAGTGTGTAAAGAGAGAGAGAGAGAGAGAGAGAGAGAGAGAGAGAGAGAGTAAAGAGAAGATAAACCTCTCCGCTGCTGTCCAAATTCACCTGCAATATCCACCAGCTCCCAAGCTATCCAGATCCAAAACGAGGTGGAATATGGAACAGAAGACTTTAAGGGGACACTGACTGCTTTTTTGGACTATAAATTCATTCATTCATAAATGCTTAGTTTCCTTGCTAGACATCCCTCAAACTTTAAAAAACATCCCCTAGACTCCCCTCCCCAAGATTAATCTGTAAATTTTTCGGTAGGAAAATGTTCCGGCCCAAGGCCGGTTCCTCTTATAATTAAAGGCTCGCTATAGCTCGCCAGGAAAAATTTGACACCTAAATGGCACGATAGGTCTTAACATTTATGATGGGACGAAAGGTTTTAAAATCGGCAAACATATGGACCGAACGTCTAAAAATCTCAAAACTTGGGACTAAGCACTAAGGAGAAAGGGGACCAGAGAAACGACCGTCTGCCCTTAACCCCTTCACCACCATGACGTAATGTTCCTCTTATTCAGGTTACCATTAAACCGTTTTCTTTAGTTTGGAATCTACCTCTAAGACTCAAATGGGTAAATGCGATCTCATTAAACCCTCTTAGTAACATAGGTCCTTCGTAAACTCCATAAAATCATCTAATTTTAGCCAGAAATAAAGGTAAACAAAGGCGTCATGGTGCTGAAGAGGCTAAGGGGAGGCAGACCGTTTTTCTGGACCCCCTTCTCCCTAATGTTTAGGCCCACTATTTTTTAGATTATAAGACGTTCATCCCATTAGTTTGGCGATTTGAACACCTTTCGTCCCATTTCGTCGATTTTAAAACCTTTTGCGCCATTTAGGTGTCGATTATTTCCTGGCGAGCAATAGCGAGCCTGCAATTTTAAGAGGAACCGGCCTTCGGCCGGGCCATTTTTCTACCGACAAACGTACAAATTTATCTTGAAGGGGGGTCTACGGGGTGTTTTTTCTTAGATTGATGGAGGTCTAGGGAGGTAACTAAACAAATATATGAATAAATTAATTCATTGACCAAACAAACGGTGTTCCTCCCCTTAACAGAATATACTGACCAGTGTTGTGATGGTTGACGCTGATTATACCCAAAGACTTTCCTTGAGGCCGGATGGGTCGTTATTTGGTCGATTTTTTTTCTTTTGTGCATTATTCTTTTAGTTTCCTCCCTAGACCTCCAGCAAACTTAAAATAACAACCCCAGGATCCCCCTTGAAGATACATTTTTAAATGTTTTGGTAGAAAAATGTGCCGGTTCCTCCTATATCGCTCGCCAGGAAAATATCGACACCTAAATGAAACGAAAAGTCTAAATATTGACACAGAAAAGAGACGAAAGGTCTAATAATCGCCAAAATAATGAACCGAATATTTTACTATCTGGAAACTAATGGGGCTAAACACGAGGGAGACGGTGGTCTAGAAAAGAGACATATTTCCCTTTAATGGACCCTCACGGGCCCGAAGATATTTACTGAGAGATAAATAATGTTCTCACTGACTGCCCCGAGTCACCCAACAATTTTTGTCCAAAGAAAGCTTCAGACAATTGACCACTTGCGAGTTTCAGGCTATAAGGAAGTTGGAGCCATGACCATCGATATTAAAGAGAAATGCAATAATAATGTGGGTTTCTGATGGATAAAAAGTATGGTTAATTTGGTTTTATGTATTTATACATTATGTATTATGACCGTAGTTTAGCTGATAATTCTGCTAAATATTGATGGCTACAGCTCCAACTTCCTTATACACCAAAACTCGCAAGTGGTCAATTGATGCAATAAACTAACTAAGAGTTGAAGTGTAGCTTTCTTTGGTTAGAATAGTGAAGGCTATATAGCTAGACATGGTGATAGTTTATGATAGCAAGATCAATGGTAGTTAAGGGTAGAATAATGAAGGCTATATAGCTAGACATGGTGATAGTTTATGATAGCAAGATCAATGGTAGTTAAGGGTAGAATAATGAAGGCTATATAGCTAGACATGGTGATAGTTTATGATAGCAAGATCAATGGTAGTTAAGGGTAGAATAATGAAGGCTATATAGCTAGACATGGTGATAGTTTATGATAGCAAGATCAATGGTAGTTAAGGGTAGAATAATGAAGGCTATATAGCTAGACATGGTGATAGTTTATGATAGCAAGATCAATGGTAGTTAAGGGTAGAATAATGAAGGCTATATAGCTAGACATGGTGATAGTTTATGATAGCAAGATCAATGGTAGTTAAGGGTAGAATAATGAAGGCTATATAGCTAGACATGGTGATAGTTTATGATAGCAAGATCAATGGTAGTTAAGGGTAGAATAATGAAGGCTATATAGCTAGACATGGTGATAGTTTATGATAGCAAGATCAATGGTAGTTAAGGGGAGGTTTTTAGTTTGGTCTCTAGATATCCATCAAGCTTAAGATTACACCCCCTTGAGCTCCTTCCAAGATAAATTTGTACATTTTTTGGTAGAAAAATGTCCCGGCTGAAAGCCGGTTCCTCTTAAATTACAGGCTCGCTATTGGTCGCCTAAATGGCACGACAGGTTTTAAAATTGACAGAAATGGGTCGAAAGTTCTTAAAATCGTCAAAATAATGGGGCAAACGTCTTAAAATTAGAAACCAATGAGGCTAAACATTTGGGAGAAAGGAGTCAAGAAAAAAATCCCTCAAGTGGAAATCTCCCCTTAACTATAGATACCGGTAGTCATTTCTTAAGTTTTTTTGAGAAGTTAATTGTACCTTATATAAATCGATAGATTAGGGACCATATCTGTGCCCAGCTATCGAAAAGGACTATATGAACCAGTTTATGTAATTGATAGATTAGCTATCAAATGAGATTTGGTGAATCAGTCGAGTAGATTTATAAGATGGTCTAGCTCAAACTAAGGAATAGAAGTTAACGTACAGATACCCGCAATAGATGCGGGTTTGACAAATAAAGCCGGTGTCACACGAGCGCATTTTCCGGCAATTTTCGATGATCAAGTTTTTTCTCGTGATATTTTGAGGCTTTTTCACATTGGGATCGTAAAAACATGACTAAATATAGATTATGTTAGGTGGCAGATTTCTGATATAACTGACATTTTAAGCTTGGCAGACTACAATTGCTCGTAAAAATTGACGGAAAAAGCGCTCGTGTGACAGTGGCTTAAGACTGTGCTAATGAAGCTTAGCTGGAGTAGTAGTTAGGAAAGGCAGTCAAGCTTCCCCATTTGGAAATATTTATGTTAAAAGGAAACTTTATTACAATTTATAGATATAACCTTGTCAAAAGCATGCTATCGGTTGTGCATTATATCTGTCAAAAGAAAGGAGGACGCATCTTATCAAGCATAGTTTTCTTTTGTTTTGATTAACCCCTTCCTTACCGAGGATGTATTTTGTCTTATTCCAGCTAAATTTAGACCATGTTGTGCAGCTTAGGAGGAAACCGTGGTATTTATAAGGGATAATCGTGATAGTTTGAAGCCTTATAATTGGTATACGTCCTTCCTAAGCTGAATAAAATCGTCTAATAATATCCAGATTATAATGACAAGGACGACTCGGTACTAAAGGGATTAATAGTTACTGTGCCTTGAGACCGAAGTGGAAATAAGTCAAACTCTGAATAGCGATCGTACAGATAGGCTGTAATGGGAATATATACTTCTGAATGACAAGTTATATTGTATTGTCGTACGTATTCAACCCCTTCCAGTTTTATATATACTTCTGAATGACAAGTTATATTGTATTGTCGTACGTATTCAACCCCTTCCAGTTTTATATATACTTCTGAATGACAAGTTATATTGTATTGTTGTACGTATTCAACCCCTTCCAGTTTTATATATACTTCTGAATGACAAGTTATATTGTATTGTTGTACGTATTCAACCCCTTCCAGTTTTATATATACTTCTGAATGACAAGTTATATTGTATTGTCGTACGTATTCAACCCCTTCCAGTTTTATATATACTTCTGAATGACAAGTTATATTGTATTGTCGTACGTATTCAACCCCTTCCAGTTTTATATACTTCTGAATGACAAGTTATATTGTATTGTCGTACGTATTCAACCCCTTCCAGTTTTATATATACTTCTGAATGACAAGTTATATTGTATTGTCGTACGTATTCAACCCCTTCCAGTTTTATATATACTTCTGAATGACAAGTTATATTGTATTGTCGTACGTATTCAACCCCTTCCAGTTTTATATATACTTCTGAATGACAAGTTATATTGTATTGTCGTACGTATTCAACCCCTTCCAGTTTTATATATACTTCTGAATGACAAGTTATATTGTATTGTTGTACGTATTCAACCCCTTCCAGTTTTATATATACTTCTGAATGACAAGTTATATTGTATTGTTGTACGTATTCAACCCCTTCCAGTTTTATATATACTTCTGAATGACAAGTTATATTGTATTGTTGTACGTATTCAACCCCTTCCAGTTTTATATATACTTCTGAATGACAAGTTATATTGTATTGTTGTACGTATTCAACCCCTTCCAGTTTTATATATACTTCTGAATGACAAGTTATATTGTATTGTTGTACGTATTCAACCCCTTCCAGTTTTATATATACTTCTGAATGACAAGTTATATTGTATTGTCGTACGTATTCAACCCCTTCCAGTTTTATATATACTTCTGAATGACAAGTTATATTGTATTGTTGTACGTATTCAACCCCTTCCAGTTTTATATATACTTCTGAATGACAAGTTATATTGTATTGTCGTACGTATTCAACCCCTTCCAGTTTTATATATACTTCTGAATGACAAGTTATATTGTATTGTTGTACGTATTCAACCCCTTCCAGTTTTATATATACTTCTGAATGACAAGTTATATTGTATTGTTGTACGTATTCAACCCCTTCCAGTTTTATATATACTTCTGAATGACAAGTTATATTGTATTGTTGTACGTATTCAACCCCTTCCAGTTTTATATATACTTCTGAATGACAAGTTATATTGTATTGTTGTACGTATTCAACCCCTTCCAGTTTTATATATACTTCTGAATGACAAGTTATATTGTATTGTTGTACGTATTCAACCCCTTCCAGTTTTATATATACTTCTGAATGACAAGTTATATTGTATTGTCGTACGTATTCAACCCCTTCCAGTTTTATATATACTTCTGAATGACAAGTTATATTGTATTGTCGTACGTATTCAACCCCTACCAGTTTTATATATACTTCCGAATGACAAGTTATATTGTATTGTCGTACGTATTCAACACCTTCCAGTTTTATATATACTTCTGAATGACAAGTTATATTGTATTGTTGTACGTATTCAACCCCTTCCAGTTTTATATATACTTCTGAATGACAAGTTATATTGTATTGTCGTACGTATTCAACCCCTTCCAGTTTTATATATACTTCTGAATGACAAGTTATATTGTATTGTTGTTCGTATTCAACCCCTTCCAGTTTTATATATACTTCTGAATGACAAGTTATATTGTATTGTCGTACGTATTCAACCCCTACCAGTTTTATATATACTTCCGAATGACAAGTTATATTGTATTGTCGTACGTATTCAACCCCTTCCAGTTTTATATATACTTCTGAATGACAAGTTATATTGTATTGTCGTACGTATTCAACCCCTTCCAGTTTTATATATACTTCTGAATGACAAGTTATATTGTATTGTCGTACGTATTCAACCCCTTCCAGTTTTATATATACTTCTGAATGACAAGTTATATTGTATTGTCGTACGTATTCAAGGTTTCTTTATTGATATTCCCTGGGCCTCTTTCTTTTCTAATGATGCACACTCCACCTTGAGCCACATACAAGATTTTGTAAAAATTGGAATGGAAACTTTTATTCCTCATCAAAAGTACAGTAAAAGATCTAATTCACCTAAATGGTTTGACCATAATTGTGCTAGAGTAACTGAACAAAATGCAATAGCCTACAATGCATACACAAGATCAAAAACACATGAAGCCTTTAATTACTTTATAAACTTCAGAAATCATGCCAAAACTGTATTAAACCTAACTAAATCAAACTTTCTCCATAAGCAGGCAAATAAACTTCTAAATAATCCAAATGATAACAAAATATTTTGGTCTACTCTTAACTCATTCAAATCCAACTTCACTACTGCTTCATCCATTCCACCATTAAAATCTCCGACTGGCAATCTTGTAAGTGACCCACGAGGTAAAGCTAACCTTCTTGCAGATATTTTCTCCACCAACTCAACCTTAGATGACATAAATCAACATGTCCCTGTACTTAATTTTAATTCACCTGAAATTCCCTCACTTAAGATCCACACCAGACATGTCAAAACTATTTTGCAGAATCTCTCGGTAGATAAGGCTCCTGGTCCAGATGAAATTCCTCCAATAGTACTTAAGAATTGCTCCTTGGTGCTCGCTCCTGTATTGGCAAAAAATTTCCGTCTGTGTACTCATACCTCATGCTTCCCAGTACCCTGGAAAGAAGCAAACATCCATCCAGTTCCTAAAAAAGGTGCCTCTTCAGATCCATCAAACTACAGACCAATAGCTATAACTTCCACTCTTGGCAAAGTTTTTGAATTTTTATTAAATAATCACATTATTAAGCATCTGGAGAATAATAAATTAATCAGTGATAGGCAATATGGTTTTAGACGATGTCGATCAACTGCAGACATTCTTTGCCTTCTTACGCATCAAATCAACCACCATGGTGAAACACATACAATAGCACTGGATATATCAAAGGCATTTGATAGAGTCTGGCATCAATCCTATTGTCGAAGATGTCACACTACGGCCTTGCATCATTAGTTCCACTAATTTCTTCTTATCTTCATAACAGAAAAATATGTGTAATGGTAGATGGCCTTTATTCTCAATTTCACTCAATAAATGCTGGTGTTCCCCAGGGATCAGTTTGGCCCAAACTCTGTTCCTCATTCATATCAATGATCTCTACACTCATATCCAATACATTCCTACGGAGATGGCTCAACACTCCACTGTTCCTTCACATTTACAATTCTTTCACCCAACCCGATCTTATAAATTCAAAATAAACACTGCAATTTTCTCTGAACAAGGACCTTTCTAGAATTAATGAATGGGGACAAGAGAATCTAGTTTCCTTTAATGCACAGAAACCAAGTACATTCAATTTTCTAACCGACAGAATCTCACTGACTCCCATATATTTTTTAATGATGTAAATATTCACTTCCCCTAGTATTAACATTCTTCGGTGTAACATTAACTACTAACTTGAGCTGGACACATTATGTTAGAAGCATTGCTAAGAATGCCTCTAAAAAACTGGGACTCCTGTACAGAGTTCGAGAATTCTTCACTGACGAGCAGTTGGCCGTAATATATAAAAGTCATGTGCGCTCTCAGATGGATTACTGTTCACCTCTGTGGGGTGGAAGTGGTTGCATTGAGGCAGTTGGACAAAATTCAATATCAAGCTATTAGATTAACCAATAACCCTGCTATCACAGTGCCTCTTCCTACTCTCGCCATACGAAGAAACGATGCATCCCTTGCATTATTCTACAGATATTTTCAGAGCAATTGTTCCGAGAACTTGCTTCAATTGTGCCGCCTCTCCACATCTTTCCCCGTAGAACTAGGGCAGCTGAGAGCGCCCATGAATTTACACTTTCTCCTCCACAATGCAGAACTTCTGCTTATCAGAATTCATTTATCCCCAGAGCTACTACTCTTTGGAATTCACTTCCCTCGAATTGCTTTCCACAAACTTACAATCAACAAATGTTTAAATCCAGTTGTTACAAACATTTTATGAATGGAGGATGCCTTTAGGCACATGGACCTTTTTGTTTTATCTGTGTTTTTCCTTCCTCCGTTCATTGTCTCTTAAAAAAAAAAAAAAAAAAAAAAAATTCAACCCCTTCCAGTTTTATATATACTTCTGAATGACAAGTTATATTGTATTGTCGTACGTATTCAACCCCTTCCAGTTTTATATATACTTCTGAATGACAAGTTATATTGTATTGTCGTACGTATTCAACCCCGTCCAGTGTTTTTCGACCCGGATCGAGAACCATTAGCTATGAGGAATATTGATTGCCTTTGAATTTATAAAATATATTACATACTTCCGAACAGCTGTCGAATCACTCCAACCCTATGAGTATAAGTCATTTATAAATTATATACTACAATAATATTAACAAATATGAATAATAATAACAAAATAATAATAATCTGAACAATTTCAGTTGGGGTTCTGCGGCTTGAACCAATAATAATAATAATAATAATAATGATAATAATACAAATAATAATTATAATAAATTAAAATAAAATCTGGTTGGAATATTGATAATAATATACCTATGATTATTTGCGATCATTTGTTATCCTTATATCAAATGAGTTAATCACTACCTGTACTATTAAGGGGGGATGGGCTGGTTTTCTGGCCCCCTTCTCCCTCGTGTTTAGCCCCATTGTTTTTTTTAGATTTTATGACGTTCGGTCCATTAGTTTATCGATTTTAAAACCAGTCTTCCCATTTCTATCAAGGCCTTTCGTGCCATTTAGGTGTAATTTTGTGAGAAGCCGGCCTCTGGCCGGGACATTTTTCTATCGAAAAATGTACAAATTTATCTTGAAGGGGAGTCTAGGGAATGATATTTTAAGCTTGATGGAGGTCTAGGGAGGAAACTAGAAAAATAATAGATAAATCAAAACTCGACCAAAAAGTGAACCATTCCCCCTTAAATGATAAATTACTATGGACTCTGTAACAGCATTTGTCATACTCATTTTTGTACAGCTTCCCTGACGTTAAAATATATTACATAGCGGTGAATTAAAATATATTACATAGCGGTGAATTAAAATATATTACATAGCGGTGAATTAAAATATATTACATAGCGGTGAATTACAATATATTACATAGCGGTGAATTAAAATATATTACATAGCGGTGAATTACAATATATTACATAGCGGTGAATTACAATATATTACATAGCGGTGAATTAAAATATATTACATAGCAGTGAATTACAATATATTACATAGCGGTGAATTAAAATATATTACATAGCGGTGAATTACAATATATTACATAGCGGTGAATTAAAATATATTACATAGCGGTGAATAACAATATATTACATAGCGGTGAATTACAATATATTACATAGCGGTGAATTAAAATATATTACATAGCGGTGAATTACAATATATTACATAGCGGTGAATTACAATATATTACATAGCGGTGAATTACAATATATTACATAGCGGTGAATTAAAATATATTACATAGCGGTGAACTACAATATATTACATAGCGGTGAATTACAATATATTACATAGCGGTGAATTAAAATATATTACATAGCGGTGAATTACAATATATTACATAGCGGTGAATTACAATATATTACATAGCGGTGAATTACAATATATTACATAGCGGTGAATTACAATATATTACATAGCGGTGAATTAAAATATATTACATAGCGGTGAATTAAAATATATTACATAGCGGTGAATACAATATTACATAGCGGTGAATTACAATATATTACATAGCGGTGAATTACAATATATTACATAGCGATGAATTACAATATATTACATAGCGGTGAATTACAATATATTAGATAGCGGTGAATTACAATGTATTACATAGCGGTGAATTACAATATATTACATAGCGGTGAATTACAATATATTACATAGCGGTGAATTACAATATATTACATAGCGGTGAATTACAATATATTACATAGCGGTGAATTACAATATATTACATAGCGGTGAATTACAATATATTACATAGCGGTGAATTAAAATATATTACATAGCGGTGAATTACAATATATTACATAGCGGTGAATTACAATATATTACATAGCGGTGAATTAAAATATATTACATAGCGGTGAATTACAATATATTACATAGCGGTGAATTAAAATATATTACATAGCGGTGAATTACAATATATTACATAGCGGTGAATTACAATATATTACATAGCGGTGAATTACAATATATTACATAGCGGTGAATTACAATATATTACATAGCGGTGAATTACAATATATTACATAGCGGTGAATTACAATATATTACATAGCAGTGAATTAAAATATATTACATAGCGGTGAATTACAATATATTACATAGCGGTGAATTACAATATATTACATAGCGGTGAATTACATATATTCCATAGCGGTGAATTACAATATATTACATAGCGGTGAATTAAAATATATTACATAGCGGTGAATTAAAATATATTACATAGCGGTGAATTACAATATATTACATAGCGGTGAATTACAATATATTACATAGCGGTGAATTACAATATATTACATAGCGGTGAATTACAATATATTACATAGCGGTGAATTACAATATATTACATAGCGGTGAATTACAATATATTACATAGCGGTGGATTACAATATATTACATAGCGGTGAATTACAATATATACCTAGATTATTTAACATTCCTTTATTGTTTTCATTTTGTTATCATTTGTTTCCGGGTTTTTTAGCGGTGAATAAAAATATACACCTAGATTATTTTACATTTGTTATTTGCTTTCATGGTATGTTTTCTTTTCTTTTTTAGCAGCGAATACAAATATACACCTAGATTATTTTCCATATGTTTATATATTGCGTTTACTTTTTCTTTTCTGTACCGTATTCTGCAGCTGAATATTCCGTCCATATCGCGTGTCAAGCCATTTGTATTCTGCAGCTGAATATTCCGTCCATATCGCGTGTCAAGCCATTTGTATTCTGCAGCTGAATATTCCGTCCATATTGCGTGTCAAGCCATTTGTATTCTGCAGCTGAATATTCCGTCCATATCGCGTGTCAAGCCATTTGTATTCTGCAGCTGAATATTCCGTCCATATCGCGTGTCAAGCCATTTGTATTCTGCAGCTGAATATTCCGTCCATATCGCGTGTCAAGCCATTTGTATTCTGCAGCTGAATATTCCGTCCATATCGCGTGTCAAGCCATTTGTATTCTGCAGCTGAATATTCCGTCCATATCGCGTGTCAAGCCATTTGTATTCTGCAGCTGAATATTCCGTCCATATCGCGTGTCAAGCCATTTGTATTCTGCAGCTGAATATTCCGTCCATAGCGTGTCAAGCCATTTGTATTCTGCAGCTGAATATTCCGTCCATATCGCGTGTCAAGCCATTTGTATTCTGCAGCTGAATATTCCATCCATATCGCGTGTCAAGCCATTTGTATTTAGACATTTTATTTGTTGGCAGCAGTTGTCTCTCGGGTTTTACTGAGCTTGGCGTTCACCCTTTCCTATGTACAGTCGCGCTAATAAGTGATGTCTCGGCACTGATTATATTTTGATTAATAATTGGTACCAGCAATATTTACACATGCTTTTTTTTTTTTTTAGTGAGATTGACCAACCTGTTCCTACACTTACTCACCCTATTCATCATCTGACAGACATTAATACAGCACAGAGCGAGCGGAACGAAATGACAGCTGGGACATTATTAGCACGACTGTACACTGTTAAATACCAGGGCTGTAAAAAACGGATGTGTGGAGAAGGTATTATTTTTAAGGGGACGTTATGACGTTCGGCCCATTAGTTTCGCGATTTTAAGACCTTCCGTCCCAATTCTTTGTCAATATTAAGACTGTTATTTAGTTGTCGATTTTTTCTTGGCGAGCGATAGCGAGCCTTTAATTTAAGAGAAACCATTTCTAGCGAATAATGTACAAATTTATCGTGAAGGAGGGTCTTGGGTGGGTGTTTTTTAAGCTTGGTGGAGGTCTAGGAAGGAGCAAATATAATAATAAAATGGTAGATGATTGAGCAAATAAAAACGATCCATCTCCCTTTAAATGGGTAGAATGTTATGGACACGTTATAATATACCGGTACCCGTTTCGTACCTATAATATTGAACAGTTTATAATCCAAACAAATTAATATATTTATAGCTTTATAGTTCACTTTTTCATCGATTTTTTATTTGCATTTATATATTATTTTTTTTGTTTCTAGTTTTGTCCCTAGACCTTCATCAAACTTAAAATGAAAACAACCCCGGATCCCTCTTCAAGATATATTTATACATTTTTCCTCCTAAATCACAACCTCGCTATCGCTCGCCAGGAAAAAATCGATACCTAAATGACACGAAAATTCTTAATATTGACAACGAAATGGGGTAAAAGGTCTTAAAATCACCAAATTAATGGGCTGGCATCTTAAAATCTGAAAACTAAACGGGCTAAGCATGAAGGAGAAGGGTGTCCAGAAAAACCAGCCAATCTCCCCTAAATTTTGCTTTAACTCAAACACATTAAGAGATGGGTTGTATTTCTGGTCCCCTTCTTCCTCATGCTTAGCCCATTAGTTTTCAGATATTAAGACGTTCGGCCCATTAGTTTGGCGATTTTAAGATCTTTCGCCCCATTTCTTTGTCAATATTAAGACTTTCGTGTCATTTAGGTGTCGATTTTTTCCTGGCGAGCGATAGCAAGCCTGTAATTTAAGAGGAGCCGGCCTTCGGCCGATTATTTTTCTATCGAAAAATGTACAAATATATCTTGAAGGAGGGTCTTGGAGAGGTGTTTTTTAAGCTTGATGGAGGTCTAGGGAAGACACTAAGAAAATAATAACATTATATATATATATGATCAAATAAATACGTCCACCCCCCCCTTATGCTCGGTTCACACATGCACGAATTAACGTCCCGTCCGTCCCCGACCCCTTAATTCGCCGTGCCGAAAGCTCGGTTCACACATGCACAAATTAACGTCACGTCCGTCCCCGGCCCCTTAATTCGCCGTGCCTAAAGCTCGGTTCACACATACACGAATTAACCGTCCCGTCCGGCCCCGACCTCTTAATTCGCCTGCAAATGGGCAAGAACGCCGGCGAAATCGCCTCTGGATGGTACAGGGATGTATGGTGTCGCCAGCACACGGGTGGGGGGGGCGGGGGCGGCGACCATTTTGTGCATGCATAAAATGGTCGGTGTGGGCCGGGGCAACTGCCACAAAACGTGTCAGGCCGGGACACACATGGGAGCATTCGGCGTCTAGACGCCAACTGGGGGGGTCTGAACGCCGACAAATGGGATGAGAACAGCGGTAAAAAACGTTGGAAGGAGCGTCGGCGATGTGGCACCGTCGCGTCACGTGAGCTGGTGACACCTCACGTCCGTGTACCGACCATAGACTATTTTCCCGGCGTCCCTGCTCATTTGAAGGCGAATTAAGGGGTCGTGGACGGACGGAACGTTAATTTGTGCATGTGTGAACCGAGCAAAAGGGGTCGGGGACGGACGGACCATGGGGCCTCCAGATTGATGCCGTCCTGCCTATTTTTTTGGTTGTGGCCGGACAGGACGTTAATTCGTGCATGTGTAAACCGAGCTTAGGCGGCGTCCATTTTGTGCATCATAAAATGGTCCGTGTGGGTCTGGGCAACTGCCAGAAAACGTGTTATGTCAGGGACACCCACAGGACACACACGGACACACACGGGAGCCGTCGTCGTCTAGACGCAGCCTGGCGGCGTCTAGAGGACGATTAACGGCGTTTAGACGACGATTAACGGGGTGAGAACGGCGGCAAAAAAACATTGGAACAGCCCTAGTGGCCATTGTGGCCACATCGGGCCTCCAGATTGATGCCGTCCTACCTATTTTCTTGGTCGGGGACGGACGTGACTTTAATTCGTGCATGTGTGAACCGAGCTTTAATTAAAGATAACCAACACTCTCAAACATAATGGGTATGCAAGGGGTATTTAAAGGGTCCATGATAATACGAGTTAAGGGGTGTTTACTTCATGGACCCCCTTCTCCCTCATGTTTAACCCCAGTAGTTTTGAGATTTTAAGACGTTCGTCCATTAGCTTAGCTATTTCGAAAGCTTATGGCCCATTTCTCCGTCAATTTTAAGACCTTTCGTGCCATTTAGGTGTCAATTCTTTCCTGGCGAGCGATACCAAACCAGAAAATTAGGAGGATGTGGCTTTATTATTTTCAGATCGGACCAGAGTGCTTGATTCCACGTCTTTCTAATTCTACCCCAATGTGCAGCTCCCCCCATATTCACAGTCCGGCATTTCTTCACCCAGTTCTGATCATCCATTCTCTCCACGTGTCCAAACCAACCAAGTCGGTTCGTGCGCATCACTTCACTGATACTCATAATGCCCAGACGCCTTCTTAAATTACAGGCTCGCTATCGCTCGCCAGGAAAAATAGACAACTAAATGACACGAATAGTCTTAATATTGACAAATATATGGATCGAAAGGTCTAAAAATCTCCAAACTAATCGGCCAAACTTCTTAAAATCTGAAAACTAATGGGAGTAAACACGAGAGAGAAAGTAGACCAGAAAAACGACCCATCTTCCCTTTACTCATCTGACTAGTACAACTAATATTATATTTTTTTTTATAGTATGTCTTAGTTTCCTCCCAGGACCTCCATCAAGCTTTAAAAATACCACTTCGAGATATATTTGTGCATTTTTTCGGTAGAAAAATACCCCGGCTAGTTCCACCTAAATTGCAGGCTCGCTATCGTTCGTCATGAAAAAATCGACATCTTATTGATATAAAAGGTCTTAACACTCAAAGAGCGGGTGGTGGACTATATTTCACTGTGCCGTCCAGCGGTTTTTTTTTTACCATAAATGGAGTTGTTCCGTGCTCTTTTTCATGCATAAACAAGAGCCAGAGCGTAATACAATTATGTATCCCTAAAAGGGCGTACATTGAGCTTGCCAATGACACCAGAACCATCTTTCTATGATCACTGGTTGTCTTGTAACGATCGTGCAACCGAAGGGCAAAATCGCTAAAATACAGTCATTTCGTTACATAATTACGTGTGTAGCGAGTGAGGGAGGGTGGAGTAGTGTGGAGTACATGTCAGTGGGCCCATGACGGTCGTGGTGAGCAGTCATGAGGTAACCTACGGTCCTCCCACCGCTCGTCTCTCTCTCAGAGCCAATATTGCGCCAAAATTGCACACAGACTAAGTCCGCCGCCGCCACATAGTCCAGATTTTTAGAGGCAGACTTAAGTCCGCCGCCGCTAAACAAGGGTTAAAGTCGCCAAACTAATGGGGCATATATCTTAACCCCTTCAGCACAATGACATAATTGTCATCAAACTCTGGTTATCGTTAGAGTATTATCTTAAGATTATAATCTACCTCTAGGACTCAAAGGGATATTTTACAATCTCAATAACCCCTCTGCATAAAATAGATCCATCAGGTATGTATGTATGTATATACTCAGGAACATACCCCATTGCTGAGGATGGCCGACACGAGACAGAGCCCGAACCGAAACAACATTTAAAGTTCCTATCCTAAGGGTCCGGGACCACTTTCGCGTTCCCTCGCCCGTTTCTCTGTCTCGTCGAGTAGGAGAATTATACAAGGGGGGGAGGATTCCTAACCTCCTGCCCCATCATGAACTGCATAAAGCCGTCTAACATTAACCAGAATCAAAGGTAACAACACGTCATCGTGCTGAAGGGGTTAACATCTTAAGGGGGGTCACCGTTTTTTTTTTATCTTTCTCTCTTTCCCTGGCTTGTATCCATTCGGCCCCATTCTGCCAACTGTTTTAAGACGTTTATCCCCATTAGGTGTCGATTTATTTCTGGCGAGCGATAGCGAGCCAGCATTGTATGGAGAAATCCGGCTTCGCCGGAGAAATTTTTCTATCGAAAATATACAAATTTAGCTTGCTGTCAAAACAAAAAAATATATATGCTGGCTCGCTACCGCTCGCCAGGAAAATATTAACACCTGGATGGGGGTAAACGTCTTACAACAGTAGGCTGAATGGGGCCGAATGGATACAAGCCAAAGAGAGAGGGATAGAAGAGAAAAAAAGCGAGCTGGGCTCCCTTAAAACAAATAGGGCAAACATAAGAGAGGGAGAAGACGGTCCATAAAACCCGGCCTTAAGGGGAGGCAGTTGGTTTTCGAGTCCTCCTCCTCCCTCATGTTTAGCCCTATTAGTTATGAGATTTGAAGACATTCGCCTCATTAGTTGGGCGTTTTCAGACCTCTTGCCCCATTTATTAGCCAATATTAAGACCTTTCGTGCCATTTAGGTGTCGATTGTTTTCCTGGCAAGCGATAGCGAGCCTTTATTTGAAGAGGAATCGGCCTTCGGCCGGGACATTTTTCTACCGAAAAATGTACAAATTAAATTGAAAGGTGGTCTTGTGGGAGTTTTTGTTCGGTTTGATAGAGGTTTAGAGAGCAAACTAAACCCCCTCCTTAAACCATTGAGCCGAACCAGTAAATTATGCTGCACCTTACTGTCTGAGCTCCTTTAATAAACGAGATGTGCTGGTGTAATGGCGTGTTTGTATTTGCAGCCTACCTACCGTGCGGTTATAAATAGCATAGTGTCTGGCTTTCGGTCTATATATTTATTTTTATAAACAGTATATTTGTTAGTTTCCTCGCTAGACCTCCATCAAGCTTAGAAAAACACCCCCTAGACCCCTTTTCATGATAAATTTGTACATTTTTCGGTAGAAACATTTCCCGGCCGAAGGCCGTTTCCTTCTAAAATTAGAGGCTCGCTATCGTTCGCCAGAAAAAAATTGACACCTAAAAGGCACGAAAAGTTTTAATATTGACAACAAAATGAGGCGAAAGGTCTCAAAATTGCTAAACTAACGGAACGAACGTCTTAAAACCTCAAAACTAATATGCTAAACATGAGGAAGAAGGAGGTCCATAAAAAGCGAGTATTACCCCCTTAATAAACGAGATGTGATGTGGTAATGGCGTGTTTCTATTAGCAGCCTACCTACCGTGCGGGTCTAAATACATTAACTAATAACAGAGACGTGATGTGGTAATGGCGTGTTTCTATTAGCAGCCTACCTACCATGCGGGTCTAAATACATTCACTAATAACAGAGATGTGATGTGGTAATGGCGTGTTTCTATTAGCAGCCTACCTACCATGCGGGTCTAAATACATTAACTAATAACAGAGATGTGATGTGGTAATGGCGTGTTTCTATTAGCAGCCTACCTACCATGCGGGTCTAAATACATTAACTAATAACAGAGATGTGATGTGGTAATGGCGTGTTTCTATTAGCAGCCTACCTACCGTGCGGGTCTAAATACATTAACTAATAACAGAGACGTGATGTGGTAATGGCGTGTTTCTATTAGCAGCCTACCTACCATGCGGGTCTAAATACATTCACTAATAACAGAGATGTGATGTGGTAATGGCGTGTTTCTATTAGCAGCCTACCTACCATGCGGGTCTAAATACATTAACTAATAACAGAGATGTGATGTGGTAATGGCGTGTTTCTATTAGCAGCCTACCTACCATGGGAGTCTAAATACATTAACTAATAACAGAGATGTGATGTGGTAATGGCGTGTTTCTATTAGCAGCCTACCTATCATGCGGGTCTAAATACATTAACTAATAACAGAGATGTGATGTGGTAATGGCGTGTTTCTATTAGCAGCCTACCTACCATGCGGGTCTAAATACATTAACTAATAACAGAGATGTGATGTGGTAATGGTGTGTTTCTATTAGCAGCCTACCTATCATGCGGGTCTAAATACATTAACTAATAACAGAGATGTGATGTGGTAATGGCGTGTTTCTATTAGCAGCCTACCTACCGTGCGGGTCTAAATACATTAACTAATAACAGAGATGTGATGTGGTAATGGCATGTTTCTATTAGCAGCCTACCTACTATGCGGGTCTAAATACATTAACTAATAACAGAGATGTGATGTGGTAATGGCATGTTTCTATTAGCAGCCTACCGACCATGCGGGTCTAAATACATTAACTAATAACAGAGATGTGATGTGGTAATGGCGTGTTTCTATTAGCAGCCTACCTACCATGCGGGTCTAAATACATTAACTAATAACAGAGATGTGATGTGGTAATGGCGTGTTCCTATTAGCAGCCTACCTACCATGCGGGTCTAAATACATTAACTAATAACAGAGATGTGATGTGGTAATGGCGTGTTTCTATTAGCAGCCTACCTACTATGCGGGTCTAAATACATTAACTAATAACAGAGATGTGATGTGGTAATGGCGTGTTTCTATTAGCAGCCTACCTACCATGCGGGTCTAAATACATTAACTAATAACAGAGATGTGATGTGGTAATGGCGTGTTTCTATTAGCAGCCTACCTACCATGCGGGTCTAAATACATTAACTAATAACAGAGATGTGATGTGGTAATGGCGTGTTTCTATTTGCAGCCTACCTACCATGCGGGTCTAAATACATTAACTAATAACAGAGATGTGATGTGGTAATGGCGTGTTTCTATTTGCAGCCTACCTACCGTGCGGGTCTAAATACATTAACTAATAACAGAGATGTGATGTGGTAATGGCGTGTTTCTATTAGCAGCCTACCTACCATGCGGGTCTAAATACATTAACTAATAACAGAGATGTGATGTGGTAATGGCGTGTTTCTATTTGCAGCCTACCTACCGTGCGGTCTAAATACATTAACTAATTTAACTCAACCTGGAAGAATCTGAGTAGTTTATCTGTATGTTTATCTTCTATGGCTTATGTATACTTTTAGGCTGATTTTCTAGCTAGCTAATTAATGGGAGGTATTTGATATATGTTTAGACTCCCTTCTCCCGCATGTTTAGCCCCTCTAGCTACGAAATATTATGGTGTTCGCTTCATTCGTTTGGCGATTTTAAAATTTGTCTTGCTAGTTCAGCCAATTTGGCCCAGAATAAGCTAAAACGGGCCCAAACCAGATAAATTGAACTAATTATTTCCTTAATATCATTAAACATCCATCCCTTATAAGGAAGTGTATAGGAAAATAGTTGTCACTGTCAACCACTGGCAGCCATGTTGACAAATGGCTGCCATGGACGACATTTTCATAATTCACGATGGCTCAATATGCATTATATTTTTTGTAATGCCTTTGGCTATTATGTGTACCATATTTTATGCATTTATCACAAAATGCACAATCGTTATGGTTACCGGCACTACTACTGTGTCATTGTATTTTCCTAACACCATATATATTATATCTTTATATCAATCTATATATCTATCTATCTATCTATCTACCTCTCTCTCTCTCTCTCTCTATATATATATATATATATATATATATATATATATATATATATATGTTAGTATAGCCAGGTAATAGTCCACCATCGCCGCCTATGTCAGGAGAGCCCTCACCCATTGCACCACCTGGAATGACACACACAATGAATTGGAAAGGCTCACCCAGGTCCTAGTCAACAATGGGTATTCCAACACTGACGTCACCAATGCCATCAACCACCACCTAGAAAAATGGTACAAACAAGACCCCCCTAGCACCAACCCGGCCAATGACATTACATTTTTCTACAGAAACTACATATCTTCCGACCACACAACAGACGAATCCATTATGAAAATAATTCACAAAAACGTCCTCCCCACCAACCCTGACAATAAAATAAAACTAATTATTTACTACAAATCTCCTAAGACCTCCAACCTTGTCCCCGTAACCGCCCCATTTCTACCAACCAACCGAAAGACGATCATGTGATATACCAGCATATTTGCACCTCTGGGGACTGTGGACCCCTATCCTATGTTGGAATGACACAGACTCGTCTTTCCCGTCGACTAACCCTCCACCTTCAATCTGGCGCTATAAAAGATCACTATCAAGCCCCCCACCATCTTGCCCTAACTCGCGCCGACCTAGACAAACAAACTACCATACTCGACAAAGAATCAGACCCCAGAAGACTAGCTATTTTAGAAGCTCTATATATCAAACGCTCAACCCCAGCATCAACAACCAAACACAGACCTTCAAATTCTTCCTTCAGGCAAGCGCTACAGGCATACTGCCCTCGTTCCTCTCGCCCTGTGCCCCCCTCCCGTACCTTTCCGCGATCAGCACACTACTGACAACACCAACCAATCACAGCCACCCACAGCCAACAACCAACCTCCGATAAGATTTAGTGCCCGTCTCGCGAATAGACTGCCTTCCACCAATGAACAGCCACCCCACACCCAGTAGCTCCGCCCACCTACCTATTCTTGATCCTCGAATTTTGTATAAATATGTTGCTTTGTCCTTATTCTAATCATTACCTGCCCATTCCCTGAAGATGCAAGATGTTTACTTGTGAAACGTTGGATCCACCATGAATTTTGCTAACCTGCTGTACCTCATCTCTGAACCCCAGAGGAAAATTGTTAGAAATATTGAAAGCTGTAACAATAAAATACTGAATGCTGAAACCGCTGTTGCCTTTAACCTCGTCTGTTTAAAAGAGAATATATATATATATATATATATATATATATATATATCTTATATATATATATATATATATATATATATATATATATACAGTATTATATATATATATTATATATATTAACATTCCTACAATATCCCTAGTCTACCTTATGTACGTGTCCAAATGCTATAAGTGAATGAAGGTAAGCGAGAGAAGTGATGATTGATAAAGTTATATGGCCAAAGTTTGTAAAGTATCGTTGAAGGTAGGTGACCTATTACTCTGCCAACCTTGACATGTGGGGTGAAGGGTGAGGGATAGCTTACAAAGTTTGATACAGTGACAGTGTTGATAAGTTTGGCAAGAGTTTGTGAGCGGGTAGTGGTTATTTGTTGGTCTATATATGTATTCATTCATACATATTTTTTGTTTCCTTGCTAGTATCCAAGCTTAACAAAATAAGTAGACCCCCTTCAAAATAATTTGTTTACATTTTTCGGTAGAGAAATGTCCCGGCCGAAGGCCAGTTCCTCTTAAAATTACAGGCTTGCTATCGCTCGCCAGGAAAAAATCGACACCTAAATGGCACAAAAGCTCTTAAAATTGACACCGAAATGTGCCAAGGGTGTTAAAATCGCCAAACTAATGGACCGAACGTCTTAAAATCTAAACAGTAATGGGGTTAAACACGAGGGGGAAGGGGGGTCCAACAAGGTGGACAGATTACAGTGTAAAATATATTATTGAAGTAATATATTTGTCTATGTGTATGCAAGAGACAAAAGGCAAAGCTGCCTGGCCCGATATGACCCCTTGCCCAATATAAACGAACCCCTAAATGTAAACATGGTGTACAGAATCATTGATAATATTCGATTAAGTTTGGGATAGCTTGAGTACCTTAATTAACCCTATCTGGTGCAACGTCTTAGGGGTTATTATGGTATTGTGTTACATTATTATTGAGGCTTTTAATTGTTTTGGCCATTTTCGAACAATGTGTTTTTAGTTTATCCCGAGACTTAAAAAAAAGCCTCTCCAGACCCCCTTCAAACTAAAAAAAAATACCCCCCGAGACCCCCTTCAAGCTATATATGTACATTTTTCGGTAGAAAAATTTCCCGGCCGAAGGCCGGTTTCTTCCAATTTGCAGGCTCGCTATTGCTTGCCCAGGAAAAATCAACACCTTATTGGGTTGAATCATCTTATAATCGCCAAACTAAGAGGTGAAACGTCTTAAAATCTCCAAGCTAATGGAGTAAAACAGGGTGGATCCAAATTGGCCCGCCCTGCACCTAATAGGGTTAAGGCCACGATCAATGTCCTAGAGTGTATAGTCATGGTCAGAAATACTTGAACACCTCTTAATGACAAATTAAGGAAAACTACGTTCTTAATAGTAATCCTTCATTACAAACCCCAATGTACTTGAATACATTAATGAAAGCATTATGGTCCTCCCGGGATTCAAACTCGGGACTCAACACCCAGATCATGAACATCTAAACCATTACACCACCAACACAGTAAAGGTTGAGTACACGATCACGATTAATATCCATACCAGACGGTGAAGCTAACTATTGAATCTTAGTGTTATTTGCTTTGTGGTTAAGCTCTTAATTATATGTATAGTTCACTAGTTTACATACCATTATATGTATAGTTCACTAGTTTATATACCATTATATGTATAGTTCACTAGTTTATATACCATTATATGTATAGTTCACTAGTTTATATACCATTATATGTATAGTTCACTAGTTTATATACCATTACATGTATAGTTCACTAGTTTATATACCATTATATGTATAGTTCACTAGTTTATATACCATTATATGTATAGTTCACTAGTTTATATACCATTATATGTATAGTTCACTAGTTTATATACCATTATATGTATAGTTCACTAGTTTATATAACATTATATGTATAGTTCACTAGTTTATATACCATTATATGTATAGTTCACTAGTTTATATACCATTATATGTATAGTTCACTAGTTTATATACCATTATATGTATAGTTCACTAGTTTATATACCATTATATGTATAGTTCACTAGTTTATATACCATTATATGTATAGTTCACTAGTTTATATACCATTATATGTATAGTTCACTAGTTTATATACCATTATATGTATAGTTCACTAGTTTATATACCATTATATGTATAGTTCACTAGTTTATATACCATTATATGTATAGTTCACTAGTTTATATACCATTATATGTATAGTTCACTAGTTTATATACCATTTGATTCCATGACATGGTCCAGATATTCCTGAATGCGACTGTACACAAACATACACACATACACACCCATATATACACAATGTAACACACACACATGCATACATACACACTGTAACACACACATATACATACATACACACTGTAACACACATGCATACATACACACTGTAACACACACATGCATACATACACACTGTAACACACACATGCATATATCCACAATAACACACACACATGTATACAAACACACTGTAACACACACGCAAATGCATGCATACACACTGGAACGAACATACACATACGCTGGAACACACACGTGCATACGTTCACACTGTAACACACACACACATTGTAACACATACATACACACATACATGCTTAAACACAAACACACATGCATACATACACCCTGGAACACACACACACACATACACACATGATTAAACACAAAAATACATGCATACATATACACTGGAACACACACATATACATACATAAACTCTGTAAAACACACATGCATACATGCACGCTGGAACACACACACACACACATGATTAAACACAAACACACATGCATACATATACACTGGAACACACACATATGCATACATAAACCCTGTAAAACACACATGCATGCATACACACTGTAACACACACACACACACATGCAGAACACACATATGCATACATAAACCCTGGAACACACACACACGCACACATAACCTATGCATACATACCGGAGTACCAGCCCTTTCATTACGTCAAAGATGGCATGTAGCATAATTACAAGCAGATCTAATGAACCCTGCCAGTGTCATGCACAGTAGAGGGTACTAATATACTGCAGGGCACATGGCAGGTACCTCTAGGGCAGTCTGGAGCCATTATAAGTGTACATCCTTCTCAATATTTCCAGATCGTTTTTCTGGCCCCATTCTTCCTCATGTTTAGCCCAATTAATTGTCAGATTTTAAGATGTTTGCCCCGTTAGTTTGTCGATTTTAAGACCCTTCGCCTCAATTCTTTGTCAATATTTAGAATTTTCGTGCTATTTAGGTGTCGATTTTTTACCTGGCAAACGATAGTGAGCCTGTAATTTTGGAAGAACCGGCCTTCGGGGGGACATTTTGTTTGCCGAAAAATGTACAAATTAATATGGAAGGGGGATCTAATGGATGTTTTTCTTTAGTTTGATAGTGGTCTAGTGAGGAAACCAAAAATATAAAATATATTGGACAAAGTCCACCAAAAAATATATCTTTCCCTATTTATAACCGGGTGCGGATACCTGAATGGTGGACGGCTAACCCTACCACTACGCGTAACTGTTTCAGCAGGGTCAGTCGGCTTAAAGTTTCTAGTTTTACTCTTGTTCTGTGGATCGGTTCCCCAGCCTTCATGCGACTTAATTACTTCAGTCGAAAGAGATCCATATTTAATTCTAGGTTAGTTAAACGATTCGTTTTCTGGTATTATATCTCTTAGTTCTTCCTCCTCACTACTTTGGATATCATTAAAATCTCCATCAGTATTTGAAACTCCACTCTTGGTCCGTGGATTTATCGAGGTTAACCAACTCTGGTTTTTCTCTCCCAGTCCGCCACAATTTGCTCGGTTTCTCCCGACTCGTCAAGTTCTGATTCCGAGTCTAACTCGTCCTTTCTCCTACTACAGGACTGCCAGAACAGGGGAGTCCCAGTATGACCATCTCTCAGTAACGAATCTTCCGTACCAGGAGTCGAATAGTCATTCTTATTCTCCGCCCAACATTCTGGGTCTCCCTCACTTTCTTCTTCAGCACTCCATTCACTCATATCTGGCGGTAAATTTCCCTTGTACCGTTTAGTATGGCGGATATGCGTGACAGAAACAATATCCCCATCATGTAAATACCAGACCTGGTATGGTTCATTGACCTTAACACCTCAGAAAGGACCCTCGTACTTCTCTTCTAATCTATCTGCCAGAGTGGGATCATGTCTCTTGACCAGAATATACTCCCTTCGGTAATATGGATTTGTCAGAGTAGGTTTCTTGGGTTGCCATTGCGTTATCTGGGTATGAACTCGCTGGCGTCTTTCCCCTTGACCTTTGAGGTACTGTTCTGGTCGAGAATAGGTGGTGCATAATTATGGTAGAGTCATTCTCGGGATAGTCTAGGTGAAATACCGATCATTATCTCGTAAAGGGAATATCCGGTACCCTGCAAACTGTAGTATTAATTCCCCATATTATTTCTGGTAATAGTTCTGGCCATTCTCTGGTTATCTCTTCCCCTTGTGAACTCAGACTAGCTCTTACACAATGCGCGAGTAACCTATGGTTTCTCTCGCATACAACGTTCCCTTGTGGCCAGTACAGGGAGGTATGTCGAATCTGGTACCCCAAGGTATCCTCCAAATGTTGCCAGATATCGTTATTGAAATTCCTACCCCTCTCACTCATAATGCACTCTATATATATACAGTATATATATATATATATATATATATATATATATATATATATACTGTATATATTATACACATAACTATGCATACTTACACACCACATACAGGAATCCGAAAGGCAGGGTATTGGAAGACCAGTATTAGCGTATATCATAATAACTTAGCAACCCATCAGGACGTACAGTATACATACATACACACCCACCTACACACTTTCTTACAGACACAGACACATACCGGAAAGGCTGGGTACTGGAAGACAGGCTAGGCTATCTCAAAATAGCTCACAACCCTTTAGGATGTAATTATATAATACACAGAGCACACACACTAAAGCTTATATACATACTTCGCGATGTATACAGTATATATATACTGTACATATACAGTATTTATATAAATTTTCCCCTACTTTATATCAACTAGATTACACCAACTACAAAAGCACTCTAACAGTACTATAGATACGATAAGCTCTCCACACAAAATTTGTGAACATAAAGGAAATAAATGATGTTTGAAACGGTGACATTATTATTGGGTGGGTACATTGGGGCCTACATCACACAGTACATGGGCGGACACATGCCGGAGATCCCCGGCCCCGTCGCCATCACCCTCAAGGTCAAAGACATGCTGGGGCTCGGGCAAAAGGAGAAGGAGGAGGAGGAGGAGGAGGGGGATTCGAGTGAGGAGGGGGGATCTAAGGATGCGCCTGATCCCTGGGACTGAGCGCCGGGCATTCCAAGAGGAGGCAGGGCAGGGGACTCGAGCTAGTAGGAGGAGGAACTAGGGAACGAAGGGGGTTCTCCTATATGCCTGATCCCTAGGACTGAGCGCCGAGTATTCCAAGAGGAGGCAGGGCATGACCATACGGGACTCAAGCTAGGAGGAGGAGGAACTAGGTTACTAGGGAATGAAGGTTCTCCTATCCTATCCTTGACTCTCCTCAACTCCGCCACCTATGCCCCTTCTGCACTTTCATCCTCCTATCGTTATCTGCCCCTTAGCTTCCCTTCCCCAGTCTTCTTTTACGGTGTCTTGGTTATTTGATCTTTTACCATATTGTAGGCTTTGATAATTTGTGTTGACTTTTGAAAATGGCTACTTATTTTATCTCTCTTGTTGACTTTGAATAATGACTACCTTTTCGATCTTTCTCATTTCGTCTCTTCCTCGAACTTTTTCGTGTTTATCCTGCTTCTCCCTCATCATAGTTCCTCATTTATAATAGTTCAGCATACTTCTTCATCATTATATTGTTTCCTCACCATACCTCTTCCTCATCATGCTTCATCTCCACGCTATTTTACTCGTCACATTTCCTCATCGTGTTTCTTCACACTTTTTCCTCGTCATACATTCTCTTCCTCCCACCTTTCTTTATTGCCAGCATAACAAAATGAAGGGCGATGAATGGTCTAAGTTGAATTAATTAACCTGGCATTATGTTGACTGAAATATAAACACGTCTATAACCTATTCATTATAAGTAGGCAAGAAAACTTGAGCTTTAACCTCGTAACTTTAAAAGGGCTGGAGTAAACGGGCTGTAAAATTTCACCTATTCCCTGGCCGACTCTTCCTAAATGGTAGAAATATTTGCTTGATCATCGGAGTCGTTTTTGAGTTATAGAGGTTAGTGGTAAACATGTTTTGCTTTGAGATAATGAATACACTCTAGTCTACAAAATGAATCCTGCGCCGCTAAAAATTCCCCATACAAACTCTTCCATAAAGTTTTCCTGCAGCGGAAAATATTAGTAGGGATATTTGTCAAAGCTATACCCGAGTTGACGACGAGTTACAACTTTTAAACATTCGTACACATTTTTAGCTTTCCCTTGTCTTCAGAAAACTGAGTTAACTATATACTGAATATATATATATATAAGTACAAAATAGTAATTTCTTCAACGTTTGGGAAAACTAAATTCGAATATAGGTAGGCGTCTATTACTGTTTTTTTTCTCTCGTGTGTGTGTGTGTGTGTGTGGGTGTATGAAGGAGACAAATTCAATGTTGCATGGATAGCAAGCCATACTCAAGGTACGTTAGTCAATATGTCCGGACACTTCGAGCTTGAAGCTGTTTGAGTCATAGGATGAGGGAAAGATTAATTGAGGGAGAAAGTTCGATATCTTACTATTATCAGTTATCCAATTTCACTCTTCTCAATAGTGCTTCTGATCCGATCTGTTTACTGGGCCTATCAGTTCAGGGAATAATTTAATTTATTAATTTCACTCCCAACACCAAACACCTCCCAATAAAATGAATGAAATCATGTGATCTTCCCGGGAATCGAACCTGGGTTACTATATACAGATCTTAAACACTAACTAATACACCATCAAGACAGGTACAGTTTAAGTACATGACTATGATTTGATATCCATTTATCGAATACTGGATATCAATATAATATAGATGAGTTGTCATTCTGATTGGTCGCTCATCAAACAACCACTGTTTTAAGACGTGTCACTCTATTAGTTGGCAATGGTAAGACCATTCATGCCTTTTCTATCCATTTTAAGACTTGTCGTGCCATTAAAGGTGTCGATTATATCCTAGCGAGCGACAGCGAGTCTGTAATTTAGGAGGAACCGGCCTTCGGCCAGGACATTTTTCTACCGAAAAATGTACAAATATATATTGAAGGGGGATCCTTGGGTTGATTTTTAAATTTTGATGAAGGTCTAGGGAGGAAACTACAAAAAAAAAAAAAAAAAAACAGAAAGTGAACCATCCCCCCTTAAGAATCTTGACATTATATGCTAAGGGATATATTTGACCACCAGCTGACTATAACAACCCCAGTGTCTCCAAGATGGCGTTGGTTGACCGATGTAGCTAAACTAATGAAACAAACGTCTTATAATCTCAACGCTAATGGGACTAAACATGAGGGAGAAAATAGAACTACCTCGGCCTTAACCCCTTCTGTTCCGCCGCCGTCCTTTTAGCTTTATTCTGGTTAATATTACACGAGTTTATACAGTGTAATAAGTGCCTACAACAATGTAAAGGCTTCGAACTATTTCACTTAACTCTTTTTACTACCACAGATCCTTCTTAAGGGGGAATGGTTCAATTTTTGGTTGATTTTTTTCATGTATTTATTATTTTTCTAGTATCCTAGCTAGACCTTCATCAAGCTTAAACAAACACCCTCTAGAACCCTGTTCAAGTTAAATGTGTATATTCGGTAGAAATGTTCCGGGCGAAGGCCGGTTCCATCTAAAATTGTAGGCTCGCTATCGCTTGCCAGGAAAAAATCAACACCTAAATGGCACGAAAGGTTTTAATATTCACAAAGAAATTGGGCGAAAGGTTTCAAAATCGACAAACTAATGGAACGAACGTCTTAAAATCTCAAAACTAATATGCTAAACATGAGAGAGAAGGAGGACCTGAAAAAACGGCCCATCTCCCCTTAACCCATTTTCCTACCATAGATCCTTCGTAAACTGCACATAATCGTCTACATATAGCTAGAATATAATCACTAAGCGAGGGTTGGCCGGTATAAGTGCTCTAATATAACGGTATGGGTTGCTAGATAGTAAATCAAGGCCTAAAATCGCTAGAATAATGCCACAATCTCTACAACATTGCTCTAAAAGGCTTAAATCTCCAGAATATCGCTAGAATAATGGCACAATCTTAACAACATCGCTCAAAAAAGGCTCAAATCTCCAGAATATCGCTAGAATAATGGCACAATCTCTACAACATCTCTCTAAAAGGCTCAAATCTCCAGAATATCACTAGAATAATGGCACAATCTTAACAACATCGGTCTAAAAAGGCTTAAATCTCCAGAATATCGCAAGAATATTACCACAATCTCTACAACATCGCTCTAAATGGCTTAAATCTCCAAAATATCGCTAGAATAATGGCACAATCTCTACAACATCTCTCTAAAAAGGCTCAAATCTCAATAATATTGCTAGAATCCATGTCACTAGATGTACAGTACATATTGCCTGTAAATTGCAGTAAATACCTCTAGATCTAACGGAAAACTACAGTATACTCAATTAGTACCATATTTCACCACAAAATCTTCCAAATATCCGAGAAATCTTGATGGGAACCTTGCGATTTACCGTCAATTGAAGAGAAACAGGTAAATTGAAGGTAAAAACATGAAACCACTATGTCTCCGCATCATATTAAGATCAAGTTTAGACAATTAGTACCCTATTTCACTACAAAATCTTCTAAATATCCGAGAAATCTTGATGGGAACCTTGCAATATACCGTCACTTGAAGAGAAACAGGGTATAGGTAATTGGCAACACTGACGTTATGACAGTCTGGCGTGAAGGGTGAAATACAGACTATTAGGTAGCGCCAACGAACTTGACAATAATTTCGATCCCTGACCTCTACGTAACTCAAAAGGGCCTAGAGCAAACTGGCTGTAAATATCCACACCCATTTCCTGATGGACTCTTCCCAAATGATAGGAATGTCAGCCCGATTGCTTTCATTGATTTCGAGTTGTAAGAAGTTAAGGGGTCGAGATTATTGTCAAGTTTGTTGGCGCTACCTATAATAACACACATAACAAAGCCACTCCAACAGCGTCCTCTCTCTCCATCACCCCTTCTCTCCTTTCTACACTCTTCAGAAAATAGGAAAAGTAGAAAGTAGCTACGAGGTGCCGTTGTAAAGGCCTATCCCTCAATACCTTCACCTGACCTGACCTGACCGGAAGATATACAGTACAGAGCATAGCGGTCCAGTCAGGCGCAATAGTTACCATCCTAAGTTTAGTTTTTTGCTTGTTTCTTTTGTATGGGCTTAACCCTTTCAAGCTCCAATACGCGTTTCTGTTGTTTTCTGGCTACTATTAGACGATTTTATTCAGATTAGTAACGGTATATGGAAGTCAGAGGGTTGATCGAGATAGTATTTACCCTTTTAACCCTCTCCGACATATGACGATATTTTAAGCCTATTGGGGATACTTTACAGCCTTTGTTACCATCAGGGGTATTTAGAAACCTTTAGTTTAGTTATAGTTTATTTATTTATAGTTAGTTTAGTTAGTGATAGAATGGGTATGGAAAATGTGCAAACTAGCATGGGAGAAGGGGAGTGCACCCGGTGACTGGAAGACTGGCATAATAGTCCCCCTATATAAGGGCAAAGGGGAAAGAGGAGTGTGTGGTAACCACCGAGGAATATGTCTTCTAAGCGTAGTAGGGAAGGTATACAGTAGGGTAGTGATTGAGAGAGTGAGAGTGAAGACCGGAGAAATGGATAGGCACGACGAGCAGGTAGGTTTTTAGGAAGGGAAGAGTATGTGTAGATCAGATTTTTACCCTGAATTGTGTTGTGGAGAAGTAATCTGGAGCAAGAAACAAAAGGTGTCTATGTTGCCCTTTATGACAATTGGAGAAGGCCTATGACAGAGTGGAATAGAGAAGGTTTGTGGAAAGTACTTAGAATCTGAACGTGGGGAGGGGGGGAGTAGAGGGCAAGTTTGCGCTTAAGTGAGCAGTGAAGTAGCATGTATGAGGTGTGCAAAGGCGGCAGTACTTGTGGAGAGTGAGCAGGAGCGAGTTCTCTTGACCTGAATGTTGGTATTGAAAGCAGGGGTTGTGTAATGTCCCCGTGGTTTGTTTACTGTAAATATGTATGGAGTTATGAAGGAAACACTATCAAGAGCAGGTGATGTTGTGTGTAGTTCGCTGAAAAAGGGAGGAAATTGAGTGGAAGCTACCTCTACTGCAGTTTGCGGATGATACAGTTCTGATGACTGATAATGAATGGGAGTTGGAGGGTCTGGTAAAGGAGTATGGAACAGGTTGCGAAAAACGGAATTTGAAGGTAAATACGGGGAAGAGCAAGGTTATGGTCTTCGAAAGGGGTGAAGTCACAGAGTGTGAGGTGAAGCTGAACGGTCAGGCTATGGAGATCGTCAACTCTTTTAAGTATCTGGGCAGTGTGTTGAGTAAGATGGGACTATGGATGAAGAGGTGCGGGAGAGGGTACAACAGGGGAAGAGGGTTGTAGGAACGCTAAAAGCAGTAACAAGAAATAGGGTGGTCAGTATGGAAGTGAAGAAGTCCTTGCATGACAGTGTTGTAATCCCGACACTGACTTACTGAAGCGAAGCATGGACGTTGGTTGAGAGACTCAGACCAAGAGTGAGAGCAGTGGAAATGAATTACTTAAGGAGTGCGTGCGGAGTTACATGGAGGGATAGACAGACTAATGAGGAAGTAAGAAGGATGTGTGGTGTGGAGGTAGATGTGCTGGAAAGTGTGAAAAGGAACAACTTGAGATGGTTCGGCCATATGGAACGTATGGAAAGCGAGAGAATGACTAAGAGGGTGTATGAGAGCGAGGTGGAGGGACAGAGGGGGAGAGGTAGACCGAATATGAGGTGGAAGGATGGAGTGAGAAAGTACATGAACGACGGTGGTGCTGTTGGGGGCGTGGCGTCGACTGACTGGGGACAGAGGTGCATGGGGGCGGTTCGTTCGTGGCCACCCCTTCGGGGATCACGGCGTCAGGCAATAGATAGATAGATAGATAGTTTAGTTACTTCAACCTCTGCAGTTGTCTTTGAGTTAGCTATGGGCAGAAAACTAATTTTGGAGAGGTAATGATAAGAGTGAGAGAACTCTATTTCTTATTGCTAATCTTGCAACCTCTGCGTCATAAATGCGTGAAAGGGTTAATACCCACAGATCCTTCCTAAGCTGCATAAAACCGTCTAATGATAGCCAAAATAAACTGCTAAAACGCGTCAGAGCTTCAAGGGGCTAACACTAACGAATCCGTGTGTGTATGTGTTTGTTTGTTTGATTGTGTTTGGTTGTGCTTGTGTTTGGTTGTGTGTTTGTGAGTTTCTTTGTGATTGTTTGGTTGTGTGTTTGTGTTTGTTTATCTGTGTTTGTTTATGCCTGTGTTTGGTTGTGTGTGTTTCTTTATTTGTGTTTGGTTGTGTGTTTGTGTTTGTTTATCTGTGCTTGTTTATGCCTGTGTTTGGTTGTGTGTGTTTCTTTATTTGTGTTTGGTTGTGTGTTTGAGTTTGTGTTTCTTTATCTGTGCTTGTTTATGCCTGTGTTGGGTTTTGTGTTTCTTTATTTGTGTTTGGTTGTGTGTTTGAGTTTGTTTATCCATGCTTGTTTATGCTTGTGTTTGGTTGTGTGTGTTTCTTTATTTGTGTTTGAGTTTGTGTTTCTTTGTGTGTGTGTGTGGGTTGTTTTTTATTTTTTACCTGGCGACAATTTGACACTATTAGAAGGTGAGATCTTGATAATTAATGTGTATGTGATAAACTGCTATGTATTTTAAATGTATCAAATTAATGTCCGGTTTTCACAATTAACATATATTTAACTATATTTAGCTAAAACAATAATGTAATAATCGAGTCATTAAAATGGGGATAAAATATTCAATTGCTCGCCAGTTTTATATACAGTATATATATATATATATATATATATATATATATATATATATATATATATATATATATATATATATGAGAACCTCAGCAGGTGATCTTGGACACCGCAACTTTTAAATTAGTAGGGCAATGAGAAGAAATACGTTGTGGAACATCATGATTTATTCTAATTTTCGGCGACGTCACGCAGCCATCCTCAGGAAAGGGTTACCAACAGATCCTTAAAATTGAGTATAACTCTGTATATATTGCTAAATTTTAGTGATCCTGTTTTAGCAATATATACAGAGTTATATTCAATTTTTATGATCTGTTGGTAACCCTTTCCTGAGGATGGCTGCGTGACGTCGCCGAAAATTAGAAAATCATGATGTTCCCCAACGTATATATATATATATATATATATATTGATAACAAACTACAACTAGGACAAAATTAATTAAAAATAACGCCTTTATCTCTTGGCTATCATAAACAATTATTCAGCTTAGGAAGGGCCTCAAGGAATCAACAGGTGTAATCCACATTAAACTTTCACTTCTGACTCTTAGAGGCCATCCCTAAGCTGAGTAATATCGTCTAATGATAGGCAGAATATAAGGAAATAGTTAGCTAGGTTTTATTCCACCGTGATGGAGTGGGTAAAGCATGGACCCTTGTCCTAACTGGCACTGGTTCGATCTTGGGTGAGTGTAGAAACACATACATGTATGTGAGTGTGTGTATGAGTGTGCGTGTACACGCGCGTGTGAGGCTAATTTGTAGTAGGCACGCTATGTGTTACAAATTATCGTATAATCATATACCGTGGTCACCTATTATTACCTTTGACATATATATGGTAGTACAGTATATATATATATATATATATATATATATATATATATATATATAATAGTAAAATATGTGGTGTTTTTTTTTATGCCACTGTAGGTGTTGCCCTATATAGTAATTAACAATGTGGTGAGCGGGTGACATGACTGTGGTTGACTGTAGGTAGGTTCGTCTATAAACCCTTTCTCCTATGGTCCACTTCTCTCCCAAGCACTTTCTGAGGCGGCTACAAGTTAGAATTCAATAAGTTAATGTACATTTTTTAGTTCAATTTTTTTCATGTGTTTATTATTTTTCTAGTTTCCTCCCTACAACTCCATCAAACATAAAAACAAACATCCATTAGATCATCTTTCTAGATTCATTTGTGCATTTTTCGGTAGAAAAATGTCCCGGCCTTCCCAAAATTACAGGCTCACTATCGTTCGCCAGGAAAAAAAAATCGACAATATATGGAATGAAAGGTCTTAATATTGACAAAGAAATGGGACAAAGTTCTTAAAGTCGACAAACTAATGGGGCAAACATCTTAAAATATAAAAAGTAATGGGGCTAACCATGATGGTGGAGGGGGTCTAGAAAAACGCCCCATCCCCCCTTGATTCAATTTTTTGTTTATGTGAAAGAAAAGGACAAAAGGCAAAGGTGCCTGTACAATAGCACCTTCCAGACAGACAGACAAATTCAGCCAAATGCCAGATTTATTCAAGTGCTAATGCCTGGCCACACGGTGTTTGAAGGAGTTCAGGTCATAGGAAGAGGGAGAGATGTGTTGAGGAAGTGTGTTCTAGGGTGTATTGGTTTTGTTAAAGAAAGAGTGTGATAAACGGTTTACATTTGGGTTAAGGGGGGTGACCTGCTTTGTGTCTCTTCTTTTCTCCCTTTTAATGGCTTGTATCCATTCAGCCCCATTCAGCCTACTGTTTTAAGACGTTTATCCTCATCCAGGTGTTGATTTTTACCTGGCGAGCGATAGCGAGCCAGCATTGTATGGATAAATTCGGCTTTGCCGCAGACATTTTTCTATCTAAAAATGTACAAATTTAGCTTGCAGTCAAAAACATTGTTTACAATATGGTGGCTGACTACCGCTCGCCAGGAAACAAATCGACACCTGGATGGGGATAAATATTTTAAAACAGTAGGTTGAATGGGGCCAAACGGATACAACCTACTGTAGAGAGAGAGAGAAAGAGAGAGAAAAAAAAACGTGGTGGGCTCCCTTAAAAAGTTGGATAGCATATGGATGAGACTAAGTTGTGAGGCGTGTGTCACCTACGGAGCCGTAAGGGGGAAGGTATGCACTGAGAGAGTTCTGAAGTACATATTGCTGGTTCCATGTCATCTCAACCAGTAGACCATTTCAACCAGTAGCTCTCAACTAGTGCCAAATTAATCCAGACCAACCAAACCAGTGCCAAAATATAGTACTAACCTAACCTAACCTAACCTAACCTAACCGTATTGGTTGATTTGGTACTGGTTGAGAGCTACTGGTTGAAATGGTCTACTGGTTGAGTTGACCGGTCACCCATATTGCTGGTTGTAACGGCGATATAAGTGAGAGAGTGATACATCACTGCAGGCTCGCTATCGCTGGCCAGGGTTAAATCGACACTTAAATGGCACGAAAAGTATTATAATCGGCTAACTAATGGGGCGAATGTCTATAATTTTCAGAATTAATGGGGCTGAACACGACGGAGAAGGGGGTCCAGCAAACCTCCCTGTAATAGCAATATTGAAAAACAAAAACTATCATGCTGGTATGGCTTTAGTTTCGTAATAACCTTGGTAGAAACAAAAGTCAGCGTCAACATGATTGCGATTGGAATGTTAATTTATCATATTTCGAGTGTTAACGATTTTTAATATAACCACTAGATAGAAAAACAAACACACACACGCACACCATATATATATACTGTATACATATAGTGTTGACTATTCTTCACTTATAGTTAAAATAGTGGATACATGACGGGAGGTTATGTTACGGCAATGTAGTTGTTGCAATATACAGTAGATAGTGTGTGTGTGTGTATGTGTGTATGTTATTGTGTGTGTATGTTAGTGTGTGTGTGTGTCATAGGAGGTAGTACACTGGTTACAATATACATAATAATATCTTAAGCACGGTGAGGTGGGATCGACACACATACCTGTGGTCGCTCTTGGTCATTGTGTGTGTGTGTGTCATAGGAGGTAGTACACTGGTTACAATATACATAATAATATCTTAAGCACGGTGAGGTGGGATCGACACACATACCTGTGGTCGCTCTTGGTCATTTCCTACACTCCACATTTCGCCTCGCCCACACTCTGATGTTAGGTTATATACATATAGAATGATTCAATAGGTTAAGGGGGTAGTGCTTATTGTTGGGTCCATATATTTATTAATTCATGTAATTATTAGTTTCCTCGCTAGACCTCCATCAAGCTTAAAAAAACACCCCCTAGACCCCCCTGCAAGATATATTTGTACATTTTTCGCTAGAAAAATGTCCCTCCGCAATCCGGTTCCTATTATAATTACAGGCACGCTGTCGCTTTTCCAGGACAAAATCGACACCTAAATGGCACGAAAGGTCATAAAATTGACGAAATGGGGCGAAAGGTGTTAAAATCGCCAAAATAATGGGCCGAACATCATATAATCTCAAAACTAATGGGGCTAAACACGAGGAAGAAGGGGGACCAGAAAAACAACTAATCTACCATTAACTGATTCAATATGCGTCTGGCTAATGTCCTAATCTAAGGTTAGGTAAAGTTAGCTTAGCGACGTTAAATCGTCTAATCTGTCAATATGTCCTAATGTTTTATTAGAGGAGATCGTCCGTTTTTCTGGCCCGTCTTCTTACTCAATCTTAACCCTATTAGTTTTCAGATTTAAAGATGTTCGGTCAATTAGTTTGGCGATTTTAAGACTTTTCGCCACTTTTCTGTGTCAATATTAAGTCTTTTCGAGTCATTTAGGTGTCGATTTTTCCTTGCGAGCAAGAGTGAGCCTGTAATTTAGGAGGAACCGGCCTACGGCCACGACATTTTTCTACCGAAAAATGTACACATATATCTTGAAGGGAGATCTTGGGGTTGTTATTTTAAGTTTGATGGAGGTCTAGGGAGGAAACTAAACAAATAATACATACAATCGACCTAAAATATAAACTCTACCCCCTTAAAGCTAACTGGTCCGACGTGTTTGGGGTTATTATGACATTTGTTCTATTATTATTATTGAGGATATTGCTTGCTTTTGCCATTATCGAGCAAGGTATTTTAGTGTGTACCCTTTGGATAGTATTTATTACAGTTTGGTGGAGGTTTACGGAGCAAGCTACACAACAATAATAACAAACAATAACAAACATAATATAAATACACAAATAATAAAAAACTACCCCTTAACCCTTTGTTAACACAATACCGCCTGTGTTATTTGATTATGGCTAACATTATGGCTAACATTATGGCTAACATTATGGCTAACATTAGACGATTCTACTCAGTTTAAGGGGGGTCACCTGTTGTTGTTCTGTCCTTTTCTATCTTTCTCTGGCTTGTATCCATTTGGCCCCATTCAGCCTACTGTTTTAAGACGTTTATCCCCATCCAGGTGTCAATTTTTTACTGGTGAGCGGTAGCGAGCCAGCATATTTTTTATTTTTGTTTGACAGCAAGCTAAATTTGTACGTTTTTCGATAGAAAAATTTCTCCGGCGAAGCCGGATTTCTTCATATAAGGCTGGCTCGCTATCGCTCGCCAGGAAGAAATCGACACCTAGATGGGGATAAACGTCTTAAAAGAGTTGGCTGAATGGGGCCGAATGGATACAAGCCAGAGAAAGAGAGAAAAGGACAGAAATAACAAAAAGCAGGTCACCCCCCTTAAGATAGGCACTGCGAAGCAATAGGGCAAAACAATCTGAATTAACCTTTAATATAGTCTCTCAGGTCCTTCTTAAGCTGCATAATACCGGTAACTGATATACATTAATGGGAAATTTTCACTCGAGGGATTTTTTTCTGGACTCCCTTTTCCCTCATGTTTAGCCTCATTGCTATTGATATCTTAAGACGTTCGCCCTATTAGTTAGGCGATTTTAAGAATTGTTGCTCCATTTCTGTCAATTTTAAGACCATTCGTGCCATTAATTGTAGATTCTTCCTGGCGAGCGATAGCGAGCCATTAATTAAAGAGGAACCGGCATTCGGCCGGTACATTTTTCTACCGAAAAATGTACACATTTATCTTGAAAGGTGGTATAGGGAGTGTAATGTTAAGCTTGATGGAGGTCTAGGGAGGAAACTAAGAACTTCCCCTTGATAACATTGAAATTCATTATACAATATTTCAGGAGCGAAGATATGGTAAACTAGGAAGGGATATATCAACTTTGAATGCCTGCGAAGTGAGGGGTGAGCGAAAATACCATATATAGGGAATATTGGGAAGTGATATATTAACTTTGAATGCCAGCGAAGTGAGGGGTGAGCGAAAATACCGTACGTTCGACCTCTATACTGGAGGCTGGGTGTGTCAGGACCTATGTATGTGTTATGTATGAGAGAGAGAGAGAGAGAGAGAGAGAGAGAGAGAGAGAGAGAGAGAGAGAGAGAGAGAGAGAAAGAGAGAGAGAGAGAGAGAGAGAGACCCTATGAAAGATATATGGTAGCTGGCGGTGTAGGGGAGAGAGGAAGGAAGGAAGAGAAAGGTGGATGACGATAGGGATAGATAGATAGATATAGATAGATAGATATAAATATAGATAGATATGTAGATAGATATATAGATAGATAGATAAATAGATAGACAGATAGATAGGAGATAGAGAGCGAGCTTAATACAAAACATTCTATGTGGATGAGGGAGACAAAATGCAAAACAGCCTGTGACGAGTGCCTCCCCCAGAGTTGAAAGAGTGACAGGGCCAAGTTCAAGAAATGCTCGAGTCAAAATGTCTGGACACACAGAGTTTGAAACAAGTGAAATCATAGGATGAGGGCAATATGGTTTCAGGGAGAGAGTTCCAGAGCTCAGCTGTTGCATAGAAGAAAGATTGGGAGTATAGTTTCACTCTCGAGTTGGAGAGTTGTACGGAGTATGGATGGGATTGTGATGCGAGACGGGTACTACATACCTTACATAGAGGAGGTGGTATACACTGAGAGAGCTCTGAGGAACACTGATTATTGTGGTAGCGATAAAATAGCGAGAGAGATGCAACATTGCGACGAACAGAGAGGGATTGCAGAGAGTCGGTGAGTGAACGGGAGTTAATGATACGAAAGGCTTTCTTTTCTATTTTGTCTAGAAGTGCTGTGTGAGAGGATCTTCCTTACATACAGTATGTGAACATTACTCAATACATGGACGAACTGTGCCCCTGTACAAAGCAAGGAGCTGTGCAGGGGTAAAGAACCCCTTGAGGTGCTTGAGCACACCCAGTTTCTGGGAGAAACCCAAGAGCCTTAGCAAGAGTGGTGATATGATCTTTCCAAGAGAGACCAGAAGAAAAAGAGAAACTGAGAATATTGAGAGAAGATGAAGGGTTGATTTTTGTATTTTTGAAGTATGAGGGATAGTTTTTTGAGAGTTCATGGCCGGTAGATACAGTAGATGGAGAAATTGTGTTTTGGAAGCATTAAAGGTAACAAGGTTTTCTCTGCCCCAGTTGGAAATGGTAGTTCGATAAGAAGATAAGTGTTGTATGGCTTCATTACGTTTGTTTTTGAGGGATTACTTGCTGGGTCGTTCTGTTAAACTAGTTGAGTAGTGTAAGGTAGAGTCGTCTGCATATGAATGGATAGGACTGGAGGTACAGTTGAGAAGATCATTTATGAAAATTAACAAGCGAATTACAAATAGGACAGAACACTGAGAACCACCGAATTTGATAGGATGAGGAAGTGAACGATGGCCGTCCACAATCGAAGCTATGAAACGGCCGGAAAGGAAATTAGAGACAAAGGCACTGAGGGAGGGATAGAAACCGAAGGAGGGTAGCTTAGAATTTAGAGATTTGTACCAGACTCTATCGAAGGCCTTCGATATGTTTAGCGCAATAGAAAAGGTCTCACCGAAGTCCCAAAAGGAGGATGACCAAGAGTTAGTAAGATATGAAAGAAGATCACCTGTAGAGCGACCCTTAAATAACCTATACTGGCGATCTGAGAGTAGATTATGAGAAGGAAAAATAATGCTTAAGACATTTTGAGGTAAGAATAATTTTAAAAACTTTAGAGATACAAGAGATGAGAACAATTGGACGATAGTTGGAGGGTTGAGAGCGGTCACCCTTCTTTGGGACAGGTTGAATGAGAGCAAACTTCCAACAAGAAGGGAAGACATTACAGGAGAGACAGAGACAGAAGAGTTTGCCTAGGTGGGGAGTAAGCATGGAAGCACAGTTTCTTAGCACAACAGGAAAAACACCATCTGGATCGTACGCCTTCTTAGTATTAATCCCAGAGAGGGTAGAAAGAACATCTTTGGAATAGATTTGGACATTAGGCATAAGAAGGAGAGAGGGGGGTGAAATGGGAGGAATAGCACCGGAATAATCGAAGCGAAAGTTTGAGCAAAGACTTTAGCTTTGTCAGAGAAAGAAGTGATGGTTGTGCCATCAGAGTGGAAAAAGGAGGGGAAAGACGAGGAAGAGCAATAGTTGGAGAGGTCTTGGGCAAGATACCAGAAAGCTTGGGAAAAGCTAAAGTTGGAGAGTTCAGTGCATTTATTATATTATGAAAAAGTGTTTGGCGAGGCAAAGAACAGATTTAGCTCGATTCTGGGCAGAAACATAGGAAGAGAATCAGATTGTTTAGTATGAAGGCGTCGGTACCAATTGAATGCTTCCTCCTTATTGTGGACAGCAGTAGAACAAGCGTGAGTAAACCAAAACAAAATTGCAGTAGTAAGAGAGAAAGAAAATGGAATGCATGCTTCCATGCCCAATAGGATTACCTCAGTAATGCGTTCAGTACTCTCCAAGGATGCCTGGCCACAGAAGCAAAAGTCATTCCATGGGAAATCAAAGAAGCACTGCCGGAGAGCCTCCCAGTCGGCAGCGCCAAAGTGCCACATGTGCCGCCGGCTGGGAGGATCGGGTGGCCGTACTGGAGAGATAGGACAGGTGACAGATATAAGTTTATGGTCGGAGGAGCCCAAAAGAGAGATAAGATCGACAGCATAAGAAGAAGAGTTAGAAGTTAGAAACAAGTCAAGAATGTTGGGCCGATCTCCGAGGCGATCCGGGATACGGGTGGGTTGCTGAACCAACTGCTCTAGGTCATTTAGGATAGAAAAGACGTAGGCTTGCTCACCAGGTTGGTCAGTAGTATAAGAGGAGAGCCATTGGCGGTGGTGAATGTTGAAATCTCCTTAGATGGAGATTTCTGAGAAAGGAGAAATGGATAGAATGTGTTCCACTTTAGAGTTTAGATAGTCAAAGAATTTGGTAAAGTCGGTAGAGTTAGGGGAAAGATAGACAGCACAGAAATATTTAGCATGAGAATGACAGGATGGTTTGAGCCATAAAGCTGAGAATAAAGCGGAGTCGAAACCGGGAACACGAGAGCAAGTGAGTTTGTTGTGCACGATTACACATCCGCTTTTGGCTTTGAAACTAGGCTAGAGAAAGTAGGAGGATACAGAGAAGGGGCTGCTGGCAGTTGATTCAGACACCTGAGTTTCAGTGATGAACAGAAGATCAGGTTTGTAGGAGGAGAGATGATGTTCAACAGAGGGAAAATTAGCGGAAAGGCTGCGAATGTTGCAAAAGTTAATAATAGAGTAACAGGCCGGGGTCCAGATAATTTTGAGGAGTCGTCAGGGGAAGGTCGGGCGGGTGTGGGGGCATTTATGGTGCCCCCTCTCGGGACTCCTAGGCTGGGCTTTTTTTCATCATGTTTTGAGAAAAAAATTGTTGTGGAAGAAGGAAGTGTGATGTGCACGTTTAGTGTAGTGAAGTGGATAGGAGGAGGAGGAGGTGTTTGTGAGAGCTAGCTAGATTACTCTCAGTGTAAGTGAGACACAAAGAAAATCAGTAAGAGAGCCCAAGAAAATGAAACAGGAGTTCCAGCGACTCCTTATCAAATGCCTATAACCTCTCCTGGGTATAGCCCTGTTCGATTGGTGCCTACAATCTCCCCCATACAAACCATTCAGCCAACTGTTTTAAGTCTTTTTCGCCCCGATAGGTTACAATTTCTTCTTGGCTATCTAAATAGTGCAGGCTCGCTATCGCTCGTCAAGAATAACTACTCAGCTAAATTGGCCGAAACGTCTTACAATTGAGAGAGAGAGAGAGAGAGAGAGAGAGAGAGAGAGAGAGAGAGAGAGAGAGAGAGAGAGAAAGAGAGAGAAAGAGAGAGAGAGAGAGAGAGAGAGAGAAAGAGAAAGAGAGAGAGAGAGAGAGAGAGAGAGAGAGAGAGATAGATAGATAGATAGATAGATAGAGAGAGAGAGAGATAGGGGGGGGGGGTTGGATGAGAGAAGGTGTATATAAGAGTTATGAGGTTTGGCAGTGTAGGGGAGCCAGGGAAAGGGGAATGGTAGAATAGGTAAGAGAGAGAGAGAGAGAGAGAGAGAGAGAGAGAGAGAGAGAGAGAGAGAGAGAGATAGGGGGGGGGTGTTGGATGGGAGCAACTGTATATAAGAGTTATGAGGTTTGGCAGTGTAGGGAGCCAGGGAAGGGGGAATGGTAGAATAGGTAAGAGAGAGAGAGAGAGAGAGAGAGAGAGAGAGAGAGAGAGAGAGAGATAGAGAGATAGGCGGGGGGGGGTGGGAGACGGGGGGGGGGGGGTGTTGGATGAGAGAAGGTGTATATAAGAGTTATGAGGTTTGGCAGTGTAGGGGAGCCAGGGAAAGGGGAATGGTAGAATAGGTAAGAGAGAGAGAGAGAGAGAGAAAGAAGAGAGATAGAGAGGAGATGAGAGAGAGAGATAGAGGGGGGGGAGGGGGTGTTGTGATGAGAGAAGGTGTATATATAGTTATGAGGTTTGGCAGTGTAGGGGAGACAGCGAAAGGGGAATGGTAGAATAGGTAAGATAGAGAGAGAGAGAGATGAGAGAGAGAGAAGAGAGAGAGAGAGAGAGATTAGGGGGGGGGAGTAGGGGGGGGGGGGGGTGATTTGGATTAGAGAAAGTGTATAAAAGAAGAGTTTATGAGGTTTGGTGTTCAGTGTTAAGGGGGGAGCCAGGGAAAGGGTAAGGGTAGAATAGGGTAAGAGAGAGAGAGAGAGAGAGAGAGAGAGAGAGAGAGAGAGATGAAAGAGAGATAGGGTGGTGTGGGTGTTTTTCTTAGAGAATGTGTATATAAGAGTTATGAGGTTTGCAGTGTAGGTAGCCATGGAAAGAGGGAATGGTAGAGATAGGTAAGAGAGAGAGAGGGCGAGATGAGAGAGAGAGAGAGAGAGATGAGAGCGCAGAGAGAGAGAGAGAGCGATAGATAGGGGGTGTGTTGGATGAGAGAAGGTGAATATAAGAGTTCATTGATGTTTGGCAGGTGGTAGGGGAGACCAGCTGAAATGGGGAATGTCCGAATAGGTAAGAGAGAGAGAGAGAGAGAGAGAGAGAGAGAGAGAGAGAGAGAGAGAGAGAGAGAGAGAGAGAGAGAGAGAGAGAGAGAAATAGTTACAAGGAATAACTATTATCTTAACATACTTTTCGGTTCATAGCAAGGGGATACTGGAAGTGGAGAGAGTGATATTGTGTAGAGCTCTGCACTCATTGTAGAGTTTGCAAACTACTGTGTGCTCTCTTCTTGAACTGAAGAAATATTTGTAATTTCTGCGGGAATCTTATGCCAGGTATAACATATATTGTACAACTTATGTAAATAGCTTCCAGCTATACTATACTCTATTTTTTTCCAGCTGATCATAAATTGAATCTCGTATTAGCTGATTTCTCGATACTTAATGGAAATATATGGAAATATATGAAACTACTATGGCTGTGTGTCGTCTTAATGCCAAGTTTTCATAATTAACATCATATTTCGCTACAAAATCCGCCTTATAGTTCAGTTACAAAGGTAGAAACATGACAATTTACTCTCAGCTGGAAACAAATAGACTATAGTGTATTTTTTCCAGCTGATGGTAAATTGCCATGCCTTCATATTAATGACTTAGCTATTACGAAGAGTTTGTAGCTAAATATGTTGTTGATTAGGGATATTTGGCATTAAGATGAGGCAGAGACATACATAGTAGTTTCATATTTTTCATAAAGTATCGATAAATCAGCTGCTAAAGGAATCAAACTGCCATCAGCTGGGAATAAACCGACTATAGTGCTAAACCTCTTCAATTCTAAAGCCGGTATCACACGAGCGCTTGTTCCTTCAACATTTATCTTCAACACTGGTCTGGCAGCTTGGGAGATAAACAGTTAATATTTTTCTGTTACCTAAATTCATCTATCATCAGTCTAGTTTCCGATACCAGTGCAAAATAATCCATAAATTTTGCCAGAAAATTGTTGATCATCGGATGTTGAGTATAAAAGCTCTCGTGTGATACCAGCTTAACTTCTAGTCATGGTTGCGTCATTACATGTTGTATTCCTATTGAGAGTAAACATTTTGTAAACATTCTCATTGTCCAACCCATTAAGTGGGTAGTACTCGCTTTTTCTGGACCCCCTTCTCCCTCATGTTTACCATATTAATTTGGAGGTATTAAGGCGTTCGTTTCGTTAGTTTGGCGATTTTGAGACCTTTCGCCATATTTTGTTGTCAATATTAAGACCTTTCGTGCCATTTAGGTGTCGATTTTTTCCTGGCGAGAGCGAGCCTCTAATTTTAGAAGGAACCGGCCTTTGGCCGGCACATTTTTCTACCGAAAAATTTACAAATTTATCTTGAAAGGGGGTCTAGGGTTTTTTATTCTAAGTTTGATGGAGGTCTAGCTAGGAAACTAAAATATAAATAGTATATATATATATATATATATATAGACCAAAAACCAAGCACTACCGCCTTAAGTAAAATATAAGACTGAATTCAGTAAGTTGACCTGAAAGTCCACACGTTTCCATTGCAAAGTGACCAAGAGCTCTCAAACGCTCCTCATAGTTCAGTCTTCTTATTGATAGAACTAGCGTTGTAGCCTTAGCTTGGACTCTTTCTAGTCGCTGTACATCTTTGCTTAGTGCTGGAGAGCAGAATTGATCACTTGCGAGTTTCAGGCTATAAGGAAGTTGGAGCCGTAAACATCGATATTAAACAGAAATGCAAGAATAATGTACGTTTCTGATGGATAAATGGTATGTTGAATTGGGTTTTATGTATTGATCAATGTACTACGACCGTATGTTAGCTGGTAATTCTGCTAAATATCAATGTCTACAGCTCCAACTTCCTTATAGAACAAAACTCGCAAGTGGTCAATTGAACAGCATAATCTAGAAGAGGGATTATCAAAGCAGCGTAAACTGTAAGGACTATCTTGTTATTACCTCATGTATTTGCCTCTATTTGTTTGTTTGTTTTTTTGTCTGTTTGTCTGTAAACAAGGTATCTCACAAAGTTATAAACCGACTTTCAGGAAATTTGGTGGTCATATAGGATACGCACCAAGAAAAAAGTTATTCAATTTAGGAGGCGGTCCAAAGATTTTCAC
>CM064533.1:12861638-12949479 GCA_032716605.1 Paralithodes platypus | reverse complement strand
CATATTTGGTAATATTATCTTTTGATTTGTAGACCACTGAAGAAGACACCAGTGTGATGTCGAAACGTTACTTTTTGTTTAAGAATGGTTATAGCACCAACATTTTGTATAAAATAGATAAAGGTAGATAGATAGCTATAGATAAAGGCAGCTAGGTAGATATATATAGATAAAGGCAGATATATAGATATAGTTAAAACAGATAAATAGATAGATATAGATAAAGGCAGATAGGTAGATAGATAGATATAGAGGCAGCTAGGTAGATACATATATATAAAGACAGATAGGTAGATAGATAGAGGCATATATAGATATAGTCAGTCAGTCAGTCATAATTTTATTTCATAAAAAGACATATACATACACTTTTTACAGAGTTATTTACATAATCTACATTAAGCTAAAAGTCCTTAGCACATAGTTGGTTCTGTGTTCTGTACATAAACAATTCTTGATCTGATAGCATTGATATCATTTAGCAATAAGTTAGTAAATCCATACTCATGTAGGATTATTTTTTCAACATCCTTTACAAGAAAAGATCTATGTAACATGTAATACATGTTCTTCTCTATAAAACTTCATGGATTTATGAGATTTCTATATACAAATCTTATTTTCATCCAGTTAACCAAATGCCTAAACACCATCAATCCACATTCTCTACAAGCACTGTGGTTGCTCTCCCAGTACTTCATATTCAATATTTTCTTTATTGCCTTGTGGTATCCAATGGAAAACTGCTTAAATGGTATATAACATTTTCTATTATTAAACCAAAGTTCAGCGCCATAAAAATTCAAACAGGAGCTTTGAAATAAATTTAAAAATACTTCAGTACTCGTGTTGCTAAACTTTCTTAAAAGACAATTAAACTCATTGTAAAACTTATTTCTGCATCTTATCATATCCAAGTCATTATTAAGATTACAATCAATTATAAAACCCAAATATTTGTATTCTGAAACAATATATAATTTGTTATTATATAGGTAGAGTCAGATAGGTAGATAGCTAGAGATAAAGGCAGCTAGGTAGATAGATAGAGGCAGCTAGATAGGTAGATAGATACAAATAAAGGCAAATAGGTAGATAGATATAGATAAAGACAGCTAGGTAGATACATATAGATTAAGGCAGCTATATAGATAGCTTAATAAACATCTCAATATTAGAGAGCGAATGGAACCGGATACAAAGCTTCTGTCAATACGGAGAGAGAGAGAGAGAGAGAGAGAGAGAGAGAGGATGGATGGATAGATAGATAGATAATATATGTATTAGAATATATGGTTAGATATAGGAATACATAAAACAGATATATTTATAAACACTATAGATGTATTAGAAGAGATTGGTAGATCTTGGAATAACTAAACAGATATATAAACACTATTGAAGTATTAGAAAATATAGATTTTGGGATAAATATATAGATACATTGTGGGGAGATTGTAGGCATCAATCGAGCTGGGCAGTACCCAAGGGAGGCCACACAGGCATATGATAAAGAGTTGCTGAAACTCCTGTTTCAATTGCCTGACTTCCCCAACCGTTTCCATTTGTGCCTCACCTACACAGAATAATCCAGCTTACTCTCATAAACACCTATTCCTCCTACTCATTACACTACACTTAACAAGCACACCCTACTTCTCTCCAACGCATCTAAATTACCTCTAACGTACCTTGATTTTGGCTATCACTCTTTCAACCTTTGGGAAGGGGGGGGGGGGGGTACTTGTTAGAGGCAGCTTTACCTTTTGTCTCCTTCATGCACATATAACAAAATATTATAGAGACAATACAAAAGACACACATAAGGCTGAACATAAAGCTATTCAGACCAATACCCAAAGTTGTTCTCGGTAGGAAGAAGTTAAGGGGCTAGTGGTTGTTTTTTTGGTATATTCATTCATAATATTTTTAATTAGTTTTCTCGCTAGACCTCCATTAAACTCGAACAAAAAAACACCACCTAGACCCCCCTTCAAGATAAATTGGTATATTTTTCGGTAGAAATATATCCCGGCCCAAGGCCGGTTCCTCTTAAAATTACAGGTTCGCTATCACTCGCCAGGATAAAATCGACACCTGAATGGCACGAAAGATCTTAACATTTACAACGAAATTGGGTGAAAGGTGTTATAATCGTCAAACAAATGGGCCGAACGTCATACAATCTGAAAACTAAATGTGCTAAACACGAGGGAGAAGATGGTCCAGAAAACCGGTCCATCTCCCCTTAATAGAACATAGCTATTAATACACTGTTAGACCAATAGACTAACTTTATATCATGGAGTGCTAAAGTTGAGAGTTAAGGGTATAGATAGGAGTAGGATAGATGGATGGATAGATCGATAGAAGTAGATAGACAGATAGATAGATGAGTAGTTAGACGTAGGCAGATAGATAGATAGATGGATGGATGGATGGATAGACTTTTTATTTTATTTTTTATATAATTATATTCCAACTACTCCCTATCGGGCATAGGCCGAGAGCCTCTACACTACACCGCTGAACACGGGGAGGCTCGTGAGGTCTTGTTCCAGTCTAGGTAGTGAGACATGTGAAGCACCCCGGCTCGAAGCAACTCCATCTCTGAAGCCGCTTCGCCTCCGTGCTTCACCGTCTCATCCCCCACACACGGACCCTCACTCTGAGAACGCCACCTATTGAGCAATTAACTCACTAGGCATTGCCCCCCTGTAACATATTTTGAATATGGGAATATTCATACGATACTATTTAATCAGGGAACAGTGAGGGTATTTTGTTGGCATTTCGGTGTGCTGTGGTAATGCACTGATACTAGGTACAGCACAAATTCCATCCCAATAATATCCTCCCATTGACATATTGGGATTCGAACCCGGGTCCATTGGATTACAAAGGAGTACAAAGGAGTACAAAGGAGTACAAAGGAAATCAAGCAACAACAGATCTAGTGACCCTTCTAGGCTGCTTATCCTGCAAAACACTGAGGATCAAGTGTCCAAACAGTGGTTTAGAGTGGGTAAGGGAACATTTGGAAAGGGAACTACTGCCCTGCCACTAACGTGGCAGGACTAGGAAGTTAGTAGGGGACATATGGGTTAGTAACTGAGGGGAGGATAAAGTTATTCATTTACAAACGCAGTCAGTCGCGGGTTTGATGCGAGATATTTGTCTAGGCGGAATTTAAATGAATCAACGGTGCTGCAGTCTATAACGTCTCGGGGAAGCCCATTCCACAAGTTGACAACTCGATTGAAAAATAAATTCTTAGATTCGTGCGAGTTAAAAGATTTACCAATAATTTTGCAACCGTTTCCCCGCGTGTAATTAGATTGGTCGATAGTGAAGTACTTACTACAGTTCATATTGTCGATGCCTTTGATGATTTTGAACACTTGAATTAAGTCGCCTCTTAATCTGCGCTGGGTTAAAGGAAATAGATTTAATTCTCTAAGACGCTCTTCGTATGGTTTGTTCTTTAGGCTAGGTATCATTTTGGTAACTCTACGTTGAACTCGTTCTAGCTTGTTTATATCTTTTTGATAATAAGGGCACCAGGATTGAACGCAGTATTCCAGAAGAGGGCGGACTAAGGAATTGTAAAGGGTTAGGATAACTTCTTTGGATTTATGCTCAAATGACCTGCCTATAAAGCCAATTATTTTGTTTGCCTTCTTAACAACTTCTGAACATTGTTGACTCGGTTTTAGGTTACTCGATATTGTTACTCCCAGATCAGTTTCTCTGTTTACATTCTTAAGCTGAGTGCCATTCATCGAATATTTTGCTTTCTCATTTAGGTATCCGACATGTAGTACTTTACATTTATCCGCATTGAAACTCATTTGCCAAATTGGGGCCCAACATGACAATTTATCTAGATTGTGTTGCATATCGTCAACTTGTTCTTTTGAGAGTACGCTATTTGCAATTTTTGTATCGTCAGCAAATTTTGAGATTGTGCAGGTGAGACCCTCATCTATGTCGTTGATGTAAATTAGAAAGAGAATTGGTCCTAGTACCGATCCCTGGGGTACCCCGCTACTTACATTGGTCCATTTAGATGCCTTACCGTTTATGACTACCCTTTGCTTTCTGTTGCGGAGCCAATTTTCTATCCATTTCAACACACCGTCTTGTATTCCATGCGCTTTTAGTTTTAGCAGTAAACGTTTGTGGGGAACTTTGTCAAAGGCCTTTTGAAAATCAAGGTATATAATATCTACAGCTTTACTCTCATCGTAGAGGTTGAGGATATCGTGGAAGAAGTCTAAGAGGTTTGTTAAACAGGAACGTTTTTTACGAAAGCCGTGTTGAGTATCTTTAAGTATGTTATTTTCCTCTAAGTGATTTACGAGTCTGTCTCGTATGACCGTTTCTAGCATTTTACATACAACTGAGGTTAAGCTAATTGGACGATAGTTACTGGGTAGGGATTTGCTGCCTTTTTTGAATATCGGTGTTACGTTGGCTAGCTTCCACTGATCAGGCATAGTTCCAGACTGCAAGGATTTATTGAATAGTAATGTCAGTGGTTTGGAGAGCTCATTCTTAGCTTCCTTTAGAACTCTAGGCGAGATTGTATCAGGTCCTGGCGTTTTATTTACCTTGAGTTTATCTAAACAATTCAATACTTCTCTCTCTGTAACGGTGATATTGCTTAGAACATCTGAATTATCAATCTGAATCGGCGATGGTGTAGGGATATCACTGAGGTCTTCTGTTGTAAAAACTGATGCAAAGAAGGTATTGAGGGCATTACTCATTTGTTCTTCGTCTTTGGTGTATTCTCCATTTTCATCGACTAACGGTCCAACAGTTGAAGTAACTACTTTTTTCTTTCTGATATAACTATAGAATTCTTTCGGGTTTGTTTTACTTTGATTCGCAATATGTAACTCTAAGGTCTTTTTACTTTGCTTAATTAACTTTTTGGCTTTGCGTCGTAGCTCTACAAATTTCAGCCGTTCTTCGTCATTTTGTGAGGATTTTAATCTATCATTAGCAAATTTTTTAGCAAGCAGGCAGTTTGAAATATCTTTATTCCACCATTTGGGCTTATTATTATGGCCTGAACGCCGTATTTTCGATGGTATGCAGTCTTGCACTGCTTTTAGGTAAGTGGTTTCGAATAACTTCCAAGATGTATTTATGTCGTTATTGTTAATTAAAAAGCTCCAGTCAGTTTCTTTAAACATAGCTTTAAGTTTATGGAAGTTTGCTTTCTTGAAATTAGGGACTTTTTCGATGCTACTATTTGGTTCGTTACTAGTAAACTTTAAAGTGAAAGTTATCGTACGATGGTCGCTGTTACTGAATTCAACACCAATATTCAAATTCTCTATCAATTCTTCTTTTGTTGCAAGTACAATGTCAAGAACGTTATTTCCACGGGTCGGCGTTCGAACAAATTGATAAAGCGAACTCTCTTGCAAGTTCGTATACAAGTCATGTCCGGAGTGTGAAGTAAGAGTATCGCCCCACTTGGTCACAGGTAAATTAAAGTCGCCAAAAATTACGGTATCTTGTGAGTTACTTACATCTGCAATTTGTTCGTAAATTTATCGGTCAGTTTGCACTGATTGAGCTGGAGGTCTGTATATTAACGCAAATATTATTTTTGTACCTTTATTATTCTTTAATAGCACAAAAGATGTTTCGACGTTCACAATTTGAGGTTTTGACACGAGGGTCGGGTTAAGACTTTCTTTGATATAAAATAAAACGCCACCTCCATTTTTATGTATTCGGCTTTTCTCAAACATTACATAACCGGGAAGTGAATACTCTGCTAAAAAGTCTCTATCTTCTGTATTGAGCCAAGATTCTGTTATGCCAATCACATCATAATTTTCTGTAAACACTAGTTCCTCTAAATCTGAAAATTTATTGCGTATGCTACGAGCGTTTGCATAGAAAACCTTTAAAGTTGCGGTTTTAGAACTCGCAGAACGTTCTTTCATCGAATTTTTGGTTCTGGTCGGATCTACATTTACATTCATGGCTGTCCTCGGTCCTCGGTCCTTATCCCTGACGGTTTTGAATTTGGGTCGTGTTGGTGGAGCTTTATCCAAATTCGCGGTTCTTGACGGATTAGTATTTAATTCCTTTGTAGGTTGCCGTCCTCGCTGTCTTCGGTCCTCCTTCCTGGTTGTCCTGTGCTGAGTCGATTTCTTCTCCGAAAATCCTTCACCGCATCGTTGAGAAGACGCCCAAAACGTGCTGCTCCCACCTGGTTCAGATGAACTCCATCGTCCGAAAACAAATAGTCATCGTAGTAGAAATTGTCCCAGGTGTCGACGAATCCCACATTCTCCTTCCTGCAGAGGTTTGCTAGACAACGATTTGTGCTGGTGGCTATGTTGTAAAATCGGCTCTCTACACCGAGCCGGGGGACGATTCCTGAGACGATGATCCTTGATGACTTCTCCTTAAACGACTTGATCAGCTGCTGGTACTTTAAAAGCAAATCTTCCGACCGGGTTCGCTGTACCAGTCGCTGTACCAGTCCAGTGGCAAGACCACTCTGCCACACCTCCCCTAATAGATAGAAAGATAGATGGATGGAAAGACATAGGTAGATAGACTGATAGATAAATGGATGGGTAGATAGAAAGATAGATAGACAGAAAGATAGATGGATGGATGGATAGATAGACAGAAGATATGGATAGATAGATAGAGGTAGGTAGATTGACAGAAAGATAGATGGATGGATGGATAGATAGACGTAGGTAGATAGATGGATCGATTGAAGTAGGTAGATAGAGAGATACAGTAGATGGATAGATAGACGTAGGTAGATATACAACAGAATAGATGGATGGATAGATATAGATACACAGATAGACAGAAAGATAGATAGATAGATAGATAGACAGATATTGGGCTGGCCATTCATATCACTAAGTTTTTCTCAACACGCTCAAGTAGGGGAAAGGTATCACGAACGAGAAAGAGAGAGAGAGGAGAAAAAGGAGTTACAAGGAATATTTAGTATCTCAGACCTTGCGGTCCATTCTGGGGAGATACTGGAAGTGGAAGGAGATATCCTGTTTACTGCGCTACACTCATTACAGAGTGTGCAAATTACTATCTATTCTCTTCTTGAACTGCTCTACTGAAAAACTTTTTAAAACGTCTGAGGTCAGTTTGTTCCAGGTAGAACAGATCTTATAATGTATGTGAAAAATGTTCTACAAATAGTAGTGCTGAACCTTTTCAATTATATTGTCCAGCCATGGATGCGTGTTGTATTCGTATTGAGGCTAAATATTTTGCTATAATCCCCGTTGTCAAACCCATTGAGTATTTTAAAACACTTTTATGAGCTGACCACGTTGTCTGCGTGTTTCCAACGGAAAGAGATGAAGAGCTCTCAACCGGTCCGACTAGTTCAGTCTTCTAATCGATGGAATAAGTTTTGTAGCCCTAGCTTGTACTCTTTCCAGTCGTTATATATCTTTCCTGAGTGCTGGAGACCATAATTGAACAGCATACTCCAGGAGAGGCCATATCAGAGCGTTGTAAAGTGTGAAGACTATTTCCTTATTGCTATACTTAAATTGCCTCTTAATATAGCCCAATAATTTCTGAGCATTCATCTCTACTTCAATGTACTGCTAGGAAAACTTTAGGTCTATCACGACCTAAGGGGGGGGGGTGGGGAGATTGTGGATAGATGGATAGATTGAGAAGGAGATAGATTAATGGATGAAGAGGTAGATAGATTCATATAGATAGAAAGGTAGATAGATAAATTGACAAAGGGGTACATAGATAAACAGATAAAGGAACAATATACAGTATATTCAGTCCCATTGCTTACTTAACCATATTATTCCATACTTACGTATTTGCATGATTGACTCAATATTATCCCCACTTTACTTATATTCCTACTATAACAGCTTAATATAGATATATTCAGTATTGTATTTCTTGTATTGTATTTCTCCTATTGTATTTAGCAGGAAAGCCAGAGAGTATTCATCTGACCTGCTTTAATCATCATTTCAAACCCTCCCTCGAGCATGTGATCAGGGCGTGGATTGCATGTGAGTAGGGTGTGCATGGTGAATTTAAACCACACCCCTTTTTAGTACGATATCGAGTATTGGATAAGAATTCTGTAAGATACCTGATGTATGGAAATACGTTACTTTCAGGGCGTATCCAGAGTTGATAAAAGTCTTGGATAGCGGAATTTGGCATTCAGATAAGAGACCCCAACCATTGTATCAACACGGGGGTCCCATTGACGGCCGTAATAGTGTTGCAAGACTTCTATACTTGATCTTGATTATTTTATAGCATAACTGAATAAGTTCTAAGTTAACATTTAATAAATTTGATGTGAAGTTTATTCAAGTTTCAGTTCCCTTTCTGTTATATCTCTAAGAACATAAGACAATGGGAGTCTGCAGAAAGCTGACTGGCCCGCACAAGGCAAATCCCTTTCAAACCTAACCTTAATTATAAGCCCAGCTCACTAACACCATTAGGACTGACCTCACCGAAACGGTCAGAGGTCAGAAAACGGGGGTCTGCAGAGCGCCGATTGGCCCACACTTGACAGAGCCCCCTCGCACCCAACCCATCTCGTCCATATGCCTATCTAATTTTATCTTAATGCTCCTATCGTTCTTGATCCCACTATAGCACTTGGTAGCCTATTCCACCTATCTACACCTCTGTTACCAAACCAATATTTGCCTATATCTTTTCTGAAACGAAATGTATCTAATTTGACCATTTGTTCGAGTTCTTTCGCTATCACTGAGCTTTAGTACATTTTTCATGTCCCCTTTATTAATCCCACTAACCCACATGAACACCTGTATCATATCCCCTCTAACTCTGTGTCTCTCTAACAAATGGACTGATAATTATATTCTATATATATTTAATAAATATATAATCACAAGACATCGAGAGTGGTGGCAGTTTCCATGGGTTATACATAAGTTATAAGTCCATTATTGAGTCCCACCGCTGCCACCATATAATGGGACTCAATAATGGAGTTATGACTTATGTATAACCCATGGAAACTGCCACCACTCTCGATGTCTTGAGATAATATATTTATTAAATGTATATAGAATAGGAGGAGGAGGAGGGGAGGAAGACGAGGAGGAAGAGGAGGAAGACGAGGAGAGGAAGAAGAGGAGGAGGAGGAGGAGGAGGATGGGAGGAAGACGAGGAGGAGGAGGAGGAAGACGAGGACGAGGAAGGGGAGGACGAGGAGGAGGAAGACGAGGACGAGGAGGGTAAGAAGACGAGGAGGAAGCGAGGAAGAGAAGGAGGAGGGGAGGAAGATAAGTAGGGGTGGAGGAAGAGGAGGAGGAGGGGAGGAAGAAGAGTAGGAAGAGAGGAAGAGAAGGAGGGAGAGAAGTGGGGGGAGGAAGAGGAGGAGGAGGAAGAGGAGGAGAGGAAAAGGGAGGAGGGGGAGAGGAGAAGGCGAGGAAAAAGGAATAGGAGGAGGGGGAGAGGAAGACGAGGACTTGGCGAGGGAAGGAAGAATATAGGATTTGGACGAAGAGGGGGAGGAAGAAGACTTGGAGGGGGAAGAAGTCGAGGATTTGGATGAGCAGGAAGAAAATAGGTTCTAAGGAGGTAATACAAATACATAAATAAATAAATAAAAACAAACAAACAACATGGAAATTCAAAAAAGGAAATGGCCTCTCTGAAGTTTGGGTTAATCGCTAGGACAAACAGCGGCGGGAAAAAAAGGTGAAATTCCAACCCCATCTGAGGGATTTATAACCGGGAGAGTCGCCTGAACAAATACACCGGGGCGATAGCCAGCCCCTCCCCCTCCCCTTCCTGATGTGTCTTCTGCAGGGGGACAAGGGCACTGTTAAGGGGTATGGATTTTGTTTTGCAGTGTATATATACAGGGTGTCCCAGGAGGAAAGGGCATAACTTTGGGAAATGATATAACAAGGTATTCTAAGCCTAAAATATTCTATAAGAAATATTCCAAATCTCAACCGGTATAGAGATATTGCATGTTGAAAATTTTATTTTCTTCAGTATTTCCCCATAAGGCTGGCCTAGCTGTCCTAGTGCCTACCACACCTCCATCTTTCTGCAATTATTTTATCATGTTATTATAGAGATAATATAATTCTGTAAGTTGCAAAATGATTATAGACATATTAGCTCACTTTGGACCAGTTGAAAACTATTTGACATGGAAGAGTCCATTACAGTGATGCGGGGGAGGACACTACATTAAACCTTCAATATCTTTTTAATGGTTGAGATTTGGATTTTTTTTATAGAACATTTTATGCTTAGAATATCTTATTTTATCATTTCCCAAAGTTATGCCCTTTCCTCCTGGGACACCCTGTGTATATATATATATATATATATTTATTTATTGTTTTTGTTTCCTCCCTAGACCACCATCAAGCAAAACAATTAAAAACACCCAAGACCCCCTTTCGAGATGAATTTCCGGCCGAAGGCCGATTCCTACTAAATTACAGGCTCGCTTTCGCTCGCCAGGAAAAAATCGACAGCTAAATGGCAGAATAAGTCTAAATATTGGCAACTATAAAACAACAGGCCTTAGAAAATAGAGAAAACAGTGTGTGTGTGTGTGTGTGTGTGTGTGTGTGTGTGTGTGTGTGTGTGTGTGTGTGTGTGTGTGTGTGTGTGTGTGTGTGTGTGTGTGTGTGTGTGTGTGTGTGTGTGTGTGTGTGTGTGTGTGTGTGTGTGTGTGTGTGTTTGTGTGGTGTGTTTGTGTGGTGTGTGTGTGTGTGTGTGTGTGTGTGTGTGTGTGTGTGTGTGTGTTGTTGTGTGTGTGTGTGTGTGTGTGTGTGTGTGTGTGTGTGTATATGTGTGTGTGTGTGTGGAGGGGAGAGGGGGACAATTGCACTGTTAATGGGAGATATCGACTTGAGTGATTTTTTTCTGGACCCCTTTCTCCCACATGTTTAGCCCCATTGCTTTTGATATTTTAAGATGGTCGCCCCATTAGTTTGGCAATTTTAAGAACATTCGCCCCATTTCTGTCAATTTTAAGACCTTTCCTGCTATTCAGGTGTCGATTTTTTCCTGGCGAGCAATAGCGAGCCTGTAATTTAAGAGGAACCGGCCTTCGGCCTAGAAATTTTTCTACCGAAAAATGTACAAATTTATCTTGAAAGTGGGTCTAGGGAGTGTAATTTTACTCTTGATGGAAGTCTAGGGACGAAACTAAACACCTCCCCTTCAGGGGTAAGAGCTATTTATTTATTTATTTATATATTTATTTATGTAACCCGCCTGAACAAATACACTTTGCTGTTGTGTCCCCTGCATACATATTATTAACCCTTTCGGTATGGTAGCACTAATAAGGCATGTCTCAGCTGGCATTACGTCTGGCTCGCTCTGGGCTGTATTAATGTCTGTCAGATGTTGAATAGGGTGGATAAGTGTAGGAACATGTTTGTATATCTCACTCAAAACGAATAAGTTAGGTTTTTGATATTGCTGATCCCAATTATTGATGACAAAATATTTGGTGCCGATATATCACTTATTAGGCCGACTGTACCAGCGACGGTCTTCTTAATTATATTCTAGCTCTACTTAGACGATTTTGTGCAGTTAAAGAAGGATCTGTTGTAGTAAATTGGGTTAAGGGAGATAGTTCCAAGCCTGTTCATTGCTGGAGGCCATTTTTAAATGAATATAATCGTCTAACAGTAGCCAGAATAAAGATAGAATTACGTCACCGCTACTGAATGGGGTAACCCCTTCTGTACCTGCGACATGTTTTTACCGTTAATCTGGTTACTATTAGACCATTATATTCAGTATAAAAGGGGTTCCAGCAATAAACAGGCTTGGAACTATCTCACTTAACCTTCTTTCCTACAACACATCCTTCTTAAGCTGCACACAATCGTCTAAATATAGTTCAAATAAACTTTAAAATACGTCGCCGGTACAGAAGGGGTTAAAGGGAGATGGGCCGTTTTTTGGGTCCCCCCTTCTTCCCCATGCCCATTAGTTTTCAGATTATAAGACGTTCGGCCTATTACTTAGGCTATTTTAAGATATTTCGCCCCATTTCTTTGCCAATATTAAGACTTTTCGTGCTATTTAGGTGTCGATTGTTTCCTGGCGAGCGATAGCGAGCCTGTAATTTAAGAGAAACCGGCCTTCGGCCGAGACATTTTTCTATCTAAAAATGTACAACATTATTTTGAAGGAGGGCCTTGGGCGGGTGTTTTTTAAGCTTGATGTAGGTCTAGGGAGGAAACTAATACAATAATAAAAAGATACATAAATGAGTTAATATATACGACCATCTCCCCATAATAGCAATCACACACCGAACCATCGATATTACAACTTCTATATATACGTTTCTCACGATACTCTCTGCTGCGACTCATTGCTTACTCAGATATATATACATGCACAATATAGAGATTGTCATGTAAACACTAAACCGTAGGAAGGTCTTGATTATCATTAGGTTTCTCACGATACTCTCTTCTGCGACTCATTGCTTACTCAGATATATATACATGCACAATATAGAGATTGTCATGTAAACACTAAACAGTAGGAAGGTCTTGATTATCATTAGGTTTCTCACGATACTCTCTGCTGCGACTCATTGCTTACTCAGATATATATACATGCACAATATAAAGATTGTCATGTAAACACTAAACAGTAGGAAGGTCTTGATTATCATTAGGTTTCTCACGATACTCTCTGCTGCGACTCATTGCTTACTCAGATATATATACATGCACAATATAGAGATTGTCATGTAAACACTAAACAGTAGGAAGGTCTTGATTATCATTAGGTTTCTCACGATACTCTCTGCTGCGACTCATTGCTTACTCAGATATATATACATGCACAATATAGAGATTGTCATGTAAACACTAAACAGTAGGAAGGTCTTGATTATCATTAGGTTTCTCACGATACTCTCTGCTGCGACTCATTGCTTACTCAGATATATATACATGCACAATATAGAGATTGTCATGTAAACACTAAACAGTAGGAAGGTCTTGATTATCATTAGGTTTCTCACGATACTCTCTGCTGCGACTCATTGCTTACTCAGATATATATACATGCACAATATAGAGATTGTCATGTAAACACTAAACAGTAGGAAGGTCTTGATTATCATTAGGTTTTCAAGATTATATGTATTTGTTATGCAATTAGTTTAAGGCTTGGGTCTATTGCATGTTCAGCTGGATAACTTAAATAAATCATAACTTAGACATCAAATTAGTTTATTAACCCCTTCTGTACCGGCGACGTCAATTGTATATTATTCTAGCTATATTTAGACGATGTTAATGAGCTTTAGGTATGTCGTTTTGTTGGTCCCCCTTCTCCCCCATGTTTAGTGCCATTACTTTTGAGATTTTAAGACGTTCGTCCCATTAGCTAGGAGATTTTAACACCTTCCACCAGATTTAATTGTCAATTGTATGACCTTTCGTGCCATTTAGGGTTTTTTTTTTTATTTTATTTTTTTTTCCTGGCGGACGATAGCGAGCCTCTAATTTTAAGAGGAACCGGCCTTACAGCTAGTAGACGATCTTACTCAGCTTAGGAAAAACTTATACCAATTAAAACGCTACAGACTATCTCAATTCATACTTTTAGCTACCATAGCACCTTCTTAAGATTCAAAAAGTTGTGTCAATGTAGCTGAAATTCAATGAGAAAGACGTCACCGGTATTGAATGGGTGAATTGTGGAGGGATTGTGGACTGGGGGGGGGGGGGGGGGAGTTTGCACGAGTATATTCTGGTAATGATGACTGAAACACCTCTCCCATGGATTGTTCACATGATGTTGATATGTCCATTAATGATTACTTTTTACATTGAATCATATCTCCTTGGCGCACCCCCCCCCCCCCCCCCCTCTCTCTCTCTCTCTCTCTCACACACTTGTTCTCAATCTCACACACTCTCACACACTCACACACTCTCTCTCTCTCTCTCTCTCTCTCTCTCTCTCTCTCTCTCTCTCTCTCTCTCTCTCTCTCTCTCTCTCTCTCTCTCTCTCAATCCTAATCAGAGGTATTATATTGAACTTTAACTTTCTTTTCATATTTCACTATGCATTTTTACTAAATTATTGAATGGAGCTTAATTCTTCTTTCCTTCACAAGAGGAAGGTGGTTAGGAAAGTCAACATAAGAAAGTCAGCATAGAAAGTCAGCATTGTAAGTCAGCATGGGAAGTCAGCATAGAAAGTCAGCATTGGAAGTTACTTTAGGAAATTGATATACGAATTTAACATAGGAAGTTAACGTAAGAATTTAGCATAGGAAGTAAAAGACAGCATGGGAAGTCATCATTGGAAGTCAGCAAAGGACTTCAGTATAAATATCAGCACACGTAGTATAGAAGGTCAGCATAGGTAGTCAGTAAAGGAAGTCAGCATAGGAAGTGTACACAGGAAGTCAGAATAGGAAGTCAGCATAGGAAGCCAGCATTTAAATACGGAATAGAAAGTCAGCATAGCAAGAAACCATAGGAAGTCAGAATAGGGAGTCATCATACGTTCAGCACCTCAGCATAAACAGTCAGCATAGGAAGTCAGCATTGATCAGCAGTGCCAGCCAGTATACATCAATAGGGAAGGTAAGCATAGATCAGCAGGGGATATCTTTATGCTGTAAGTCAGAAATGTGAGTCAGCATAGGTCGGCAGGGAAGGTTAAGAGGAGGTTTTTGGGACCCCCTTCTCCCTCATGTTTAGCCACATTAGGTTTGATATTTTTTTAAAGCTAGCCCCATTAGTTTGGCGATTTTAAGATCATTCGCCCCATTTTTGAATACACTTTTAATACGTTTCCTGCCATTTAGGTGTCGATGTTCTCCTGGCGAGCGATAGCGAGCTTGTAATTTAGGAGGAACCCGCCATTGGGCGGGATATTTTTCTACCGAAATGTGTACAAATATATCTGGTAGGGGGGTCTTGGGTGTGTATTTTTGTTTGCTCAGCTTGGTGGAGGTCTACGGAGCCAAAGAAGATAATACATTAATAACATAAAATAAATGAATACATTATTAAATACCTAAATATAATACAAATGTATATAGTTTAAAAGTGGAGGTCAAAGGAGGGATAAGGTGACCATAATATTCAGCGGAAGGTCACACGTTATAATAGTGCACCTCATGGTCACCTATTATAATAGTGCACCTCATGGTCACCTATTATAATAGTGCACCTCATGGTCACCTATTATAATAGTGCACCTCATGGTCACCTATTATAATAGTGCACCTCATGGTCACCTATTATAATAGTGCACCTCATGGTCACCTATTATAATAGTGCACCTCATGGTCACCTATTATAATAGTGCACCTCATGGTCACCTATTATAATAGTGCACCTCATGGTCACCTATTATAATAGTGCACCTCATGGTCACCTATTATAATAGTGCACCTCATGGTCACCTATTATAATAGTGCACCTCATGGTCACCTATCATAATAGTGCACCTCATGGTCACCTATTATAATAGAGCACCTCATGGTCACCTATCATAATAGTGCACCTCATGGTCACCTATTTATGGCTAGGGATGAGAAACATGTCGGTCATTTATTATATCAAGCAAGCTATCAATCATACTATTTGTTTATCTATCTATATCACCCTCTATCTACTCATCAATCAATCAATCATACTATTTGTTTATCTATCTATATCACCCTCTATCTACTCATCAATCAATCAATCATACTATTTGTTTATCTATCTATATCATCCTCTATCTACTCATCAATCAATCATACTATTTGTTTATTATATCTATATCACCCTCTATCTACTCATCAATCAATCAATCATACTATTTGTTTATCTATATATATCACCCTCTATCTACTCATCAATCAATCAATCATACTATTTGTTTATCTATCTATCTCCCCTTATATCTATCTATTTATCAAGCTATCAATCAAGTAATATATCATACTAACTATCTATCTATTTTTCTAGCTATCTCTCCCTATATCTATCTACTTATCAAGCTATCAATCAAGTAATATATCATACTAACTATATATCTATTTGTCTAGCTATCATCTCCCTGTATCTATCTACTTATCAAGCTATTAATCAAGTAATATATCATACTACCTATATATCTATTTATCTAGCTATCATCTCCCTCTATCTACTCATCAAACTGTAAATTAATCAATCTACCATACTATTTATGCATTCATCTACTGTATTTATATCTCCTTCTATTTATCTATTAGTCTAGGTTCCAATATGCCAGTCTTTCAAACTATCTATCAATCTCACCTTCCATCTATCTATATATATATATATCTCTGTATCCAACGATGAGTCTATCTGGTCAGTAAAGGTCAATGTACGTGATAGTGGGAGGTCAGCAATGGAAGGGTCAGGTCATCACAATAGTCAGCAGGAGGTCACATAATATAATAGGTCTCTCAGCAGTAGGTAGGTCAATTAGTAGACCATCATTAGTCCCTTGCTGTGTCCAGAACTGTATCCGTTTATCTATCAATGTTGAATATTATACGGAATATAATTAATAAAATCTGCCGACAAATTGCCGACTTGCGAGGTTCGGGCTAAAGGAAGTTGGAGCCGAAATATATTGACAGATATTGAACAATAATATAAGCTTCTGATGGATAGAATTAACTCCCGTCCACTCACCGACTCTCTTCAATCTCTCTCTCTCTCTATTCGTCGCAATGTTCCATCTCTCTCGCTATTGTATCGGTACTGCAATAATCAGTGTTCTTCAGAGCTCTCTCAGTATATACCACCCCCTCTACGTAGAGTACGTAGTACCCGTCTTGCAACACAATCCCACCCCTATTCTGTGCAACTCTCCAACCCAAGAGTGAAACGAGACTCCCAATCTTGCTTCTATTCAACAGTTGAGCTCTGAAACTCTCTCCCTGAATCCATCTTTCCCTCATCCTATGAATTAAGTTGCTTCAAAATCCGTGTGTCCAGGCATTTTGGTTCGAACTTTCTTTGATTTTGGCCCATTCACTCTTTCAACTCTGGGGGAGGCACTCGTCACAGGAAGTTTTGCATTTTGTCTCCCTAATCCACATAGAAAAAAAAAAAAAAAAAAAATATATGGTGAATGTGATTTATGTGTTTATAAATGCACCACCAATGGGTTTTAGCCGGTAATTCTGCGAAATATCAATGTCTACAACTCCAACTTCCTTATAGCCTTATTGGTTATTCAGCCAATACTCCGATTCATCACTAACACATATTAACCCATTCAGTACCGGTGACAGATTTTGTATCATATTCCGGCAATGATTAGCCAATTTCATTCAGCCTAGGAAGGACGTTTACCCATGAAGAGGTTACACAGCGGAGATGAAGAGGTGACTTAATTCAAGTTTTCAAGATTATCAAAGGCATCGACAGTTTGAACTATAGTAAGTACTTTACAATCAATCAGCCCAATTACACAAGGAGAAATGGTTACAAAATAATTGGTAAATAATTTAGATGCTTATCACTCCTCCTAGATAGTTAAAACACTCCACTTGTGTTCCAGTATTTCCCCATCCAGTCTCACATTTTGATTCACGCTACGAGCACCACTATTACACACCCTCACTTTACTTTTATAGACATCTTCCCACACACCACACCAAACTTTTTTACTCTGGCACATACCCTATTTCTATTTTGTATTTTTTGTATTATAATTATTTTTTCATATTTATTTATGTTTATTTTTTATTAGGGGTGGTCGACTCGAGACAGAGCCCGAACAGGGACAATCACAACACAACAGAAAAACAAAACAAAACAAAAACAAAACACAAGATCACACACATCTAGGCCGTCCAGGAGAAATACCCAAAGACCCAGGCCCATTTGGAGTCTCCAGCAAAGGATTCCCAGGTTCCAGAACTCCCGGAGAGGCTCCGATTTCCGCAGGCAGACATGCAGCGAAGGGGTACCACCACAAGCCCACCCACAATACGTTGAGGCGTACCCTTCATTATTACCGGCTCCCAGGGCCAGGCGCCTGACGGACTATTATCTAGTCCAACTGGTGCACGGACCTCTCCCAAACGACCACGTTTACACTCGTGTATTCACTAGCATTCTCCATTCATTCCTATTTATTACCACTTATCTTGCCTGATCTATAGTCATTCCTCTATTTTCCCACGCTTGTCCTACACAGTTTCTCAATATCAATGAAGGTCTTCCTACCCCTCTACCTCCCCTTGTATCTGACTCACATATTCTCTTTGTAACCCTTTTATCTTAAGAACATAAGAACATAAGAAAATGGGAGTCTGCAGAAAGCCGATTGGCCTAAGCAAGGCAGATCCCTGCCTTGTTCAACATGTCCATACCAGTTCAGCACTCTTCTGTCCACTCTGGCCGACCAATGTTCCTGCTACCCCACTCTCCTACATATGTCATTTCTACTCACTGTAAATAGTTTTGCCTTGAAATATTAAAGAGGTTTAACATTTCTGTTCCAGCCTGAATAATATTTAATTTACTAGTGCTTACAACCTTCTTTTGATATATTGTTGACTGGCTAAATTAATCTCAGTGGGTTGGCGGTATAATATTAATCTTGATGGAGTTCTAACTTGTTTGAACAAAACATTATTGAAAAAGAAGATTGATTCATTGACTGCTAGTTCCAGTCGTGATATAAAGTTTTTCTTTGATAAGTTACATATCTTTTCTTGACTTATGAATAATTCAGAAATGCAAATATTTATAGTTTCTTTTAAGGGAATATTTGTGAACAAACTGACTATGTCGAAACTAGCCATTACTACAGGATACGGGAATTTTACGTTTTAATTCGTCAGCAAATGAGGAAGAGTTCTTTACCGTGAATGCATTTATTGTGAGGGGAGTCAATATTGGGACACATAATTCAGCTAAATTGTAATTGAACGTACCAATGGCAGAAAGAATGAGTCTTATTGGGATGCTATAGGTTGTGCACCTTGGGGAGTTCATATAATATACCTGGTACTGAGCCCGAAGCAAACAGCGAATTATACATATCAAGCAACTTGACTTTGCACTACCCATTACCAAACCGAAATTTATATCACATTTTCTGTCCTTTGAAGAAATAATTCACAGTTTGTCTACACTTCCTATTTTTAATCGTGACAGTGATTTATGAAACTGGAATGCAATTGTAGACAAGGTTGGCTCCATAGCTCGTAATTCATTCAATCAAACAAAACATTGCTCCTGGTCAATCTTTGGAGAAAAAAAAAGTTAAGACACTTTTAGACTTGAAAGCTGATGACAGTATTGTTATAACTAACCCGGATAAGGGGAGAGGAGTGGTTGTTCTAGATAAGAAGGATTATTTATGTAAAATTGATGCCATATTTTCCGACACTAGTACATTCATTAAGCTTACTTTAGATCCATTCACGTATGTACTGAAATTGGAGGATAAATTAAACAGTTTTCTAACGATTTTGAAAGACTGTTTTTAGCTTGATATGTATAATTCGCTGAAACTTCAACTAAATTATACACGTTAAATAGCCATTCTTGGGTTTTAATTGTTCGATGTTTCATATAATCAGTGATTCATTATCTGCTTGTAGTTATTAGTTTATGTTCGTATATTTTCTGGAAAGGTTAGTTCATTTAATGGATAAATAGTTTGTATATGTTTCAACCTAAATATATTTATTTACGATACACTGAAGATAGCCTTTGATCATTAAGTTTAAGTTTTAATGTGTTGACATTTGCTCAAATAATATTTGTGAATTGTGGTTTATTTTTCAAATCACTAAGTAATTTGTTTTTAAATATTTCGTTAATAGGTCTGATGATGGGAAATGTTCCCGAAACTGACTAGTCACCAATAAAGATGATGAAGTGGAATATATTAGTCTTTATCCTGAGCTGGCTCTACACTGTACGTTACCCCGTGGGCACCTCTATTGTGAACAATATATATATATATATATATATATATATATATATATATATAGATATATATATATTAGTTACAGATCCCCCCTTCAAGACAAATACGTATACTTTTCAGTAGACATATTTCCCGACCCAAGGCCAGATTCTCTATAGTGCAGGCTCACTATCACTCGCCAAGACAGTAAGCGACACTTGAATGGGGCGAGAACCTTTCGAGTTACAGCGGGTAGGAGTCAAGATTCCTTGCCTTAAGGGGAGATGGTCTATTTTTGTTCTGGCCCCCCTTCTCTCTCAAGTTTAGCTTCATTAGTTTTTAAATTTTATGATGTTTGCCCCATTAGTTTGGCGATTTTAAGATAATTCGACTTATTTTGTTTGCCAATATTAAGACGTTTAATGCAATTTATATGTATTTTCTTTTCCTGGCGAGCGATAGCAAGCTTGTAATTTAAGATGACATTTTCTATCGAAAAATGTACACATTTATCTTGGGGATGTTCTTTTAAGCTTGACTGAGATCTAGGGCAGAAACTAAAGAAAATAATAAATTATAAATACATAAGCACATAATTAAGCCCATCCCCCCTTAACGGATAAACTATTGCATAATATAAATATTATCAACCCCTACATTGTATCCGGGCTATGACTAGACGATTTTGGTTGGCTTAAGAATGGACTATGAGAGTTAGAGGGTTATTTGGGTTACATAGATTACGGTCTGTACAGACCGTACAGTTTAGAAATTAAAGATTTGTGCCAGAATCTATTGAAGGCCTTCGATATGTCTAGTGCAATAGAAAAGGTCTCACTGAAATCCCGAAAGGAGGATGACCAATAGTTAGTAAGATATGAAAGAAGATCACCAGTAGAGCGACCCTTAAGGAAGCCATACTGGCAATCTGAGAGCAGATTATGAGAAGAAAAATGCTTAAGAAATTTGGAAGTAAGAATAGTTTCAAAAACGTTAGAGATAGGCCTACAAGAGATGAGAGCAATTGGACGATAGTTATAGGGTTGAGAGCGGTCACCCTTCTTTGGGACAGGCTGAATGAGAGCAAACTACCAGCATGAAGGGAAGACGTTAGAGGAGAGACGAAGACGAAAGAGTTTGCCTAGGTAGGGAGTCAGCATGGAAGCACAGTTTTCTAGTACAACAGGTAGAACACTGTCCGGACCGTACGCCTTCTTAGTATTAAGCCCATAGAGGGTAGAAAGTACATCTTTAGAAGAGATTAGGATATTAGGCATAAGTGGAGAGGGAGAAATAGCACCGGAATCATCCAAGGTGGAGTTTCTACCAAAAGTTGAGCGAAGAGTTCAGCTTTGTCAGAGGAAGAAGTGATGGTTGTGCCATCAGAGTGGAAAAGGGAGGGAAAGACAAGGAAGAAAAATTGTTGGAGAGGTTTTTGGATAGATGCCAGAAAGCTTGGGAACAGATAGAGTTGGATAGTTCAGTGCATTTGTTATTGATGAAAGAGTGCTTAGAAAGTTGAAGAACAGATTTGGTTTGATTCCGGGCCGAAACATAGAAAGAATGAATTTCTTGAGTTTTAAGGCGTTGGTACCGTTTGAATGCTTCCTCCTTGTTGTTGATGTTGTTGTTGTTGTTCCCCAGGCTGCCTGGCCGAACAGCCCCAAGGTCCCGAGCAAGGCCAAGGCCATAGAGCGCCCCCACAAAACCCTCCCTGCTTACCACTAACAAAGCCCGGGTGACCGAAGCCACTCTAAGGCTCTAAGGCTTCCTCCTTGTTGCGGACAGCAGTAGAACAAGCGTGAGTAAACCAAGATTTGTTTGCATTAGTCTGAGAGAAAGAAAATTTAATGTACACTTCCATGCCCGAGAGGATTTCCTTGGTAATGCGTTCAGCACTCTCCGAAGGTTCTCGACCACGAAAGCAGAAGTCATTCCGTGAGAAATCAAAGAAGTACTGCCGAAGAGCCTCCCAGTCGGTAGCGCTCACGGTTTCGTTCCCTTCTATTTTGACTTTGTTTTTTGTTTTGTTTTTCTGTTACTTGCCCCCTGCTGGCAATATATATGATGATGGCAATAAGTTATGGGGGTGGGGGGTGAGTGGGGGGCTATTATTGTATCCCATGGCAGTCAAAATAGCCGGGAACGTGATCACATGCGTGCGAACACTTTGTTGCCTTGATTTCTTAAGATTGATGGATAATGTATTTTTTGCAATTCCGATGGGGTTCATAAAAAAAAAAAAAAAAATCAAAATACCCAAAACAAAGACAACAAATATATAATACTTGTACAAATACTTAATAAAATGTCCCGGGAATAATGAGCAATAATATAACTGGAGCAATAATAACAAGCAATATTAATAATGGCAATAATGAGGGTAGGGTATATATTTTTGGGCTAATTATTTATTTAACCCTTAATTAGCGGCGCGCGACTTATGTCGAGTTAAAAAAACTGGCAAAAAACGGGTGAGCAAAGGGTGGAAATCGAGTGAAAATGGGTGGGATAGTAATGATCCATACGTCCGACATCTGTGGCCTCCCGGCCCACACTAACTCCAGTTCCCCCACCGCGCGGGAGAATGACAGTGTAACCAATAGTTCGCTAAAAGTGAGCAAGGTAGCAAAATCAGCTAAACTTCCATCTTCGAGGTAACACTGTCAGTGCTCCACGAGTGCTACGTAGCTGTATGTGGCGTCATTGTGTAGCGATTTCCACCTAGTTTTTGGCGCAATACAGTTCCTTTCATACTGATGGTTGATATAGCAGTCAGAATGGCCTGAAAAGGCCCAAAACGGCCACAGAGGGTCCGCTACACAAGGGTTAATGTTTGTTTTTGTCTTTGTTTTAAAGTTTCCTTGCTAGACCTCTATAAGCCATAACAAAATCACTACCTAGACCTCCATCAACCTTAACAAAAACACGCCCTAGACCTCCATCAACCTTAACAAAAACACCCCCTAGACCTCCATCAACCTTAACAAAAACACCCCCTAGACCTCCATCAACCATAACAAAAACACCCACTTGACCTCCATCAACCATAACAAAAACACCCCCTAGACCTCCATCAACCATAACAAAAACACCCCCTAGACCTCCATCAACCATAACAAAAACACCCCCTAGACCTCCATCAACCATAACAAAAACACCCCCTAGACCTCCATCAACCATAACAAAAACACCCCCTAGACCTCCATCAACCATAACAAAAACACCCCCTAGACCTCCATCAACCATAACAAAAACACCCCCTAGACCTCCATCAACCTTAACAAAAACACCCCCTAGACCTCCATCAACCATAACAAAAACACCCCCTTGGCCTCCATCAACCATAACAAAACTCCCCCTAGACGTCCATCAACCATAACAAAAACACCCCCTAGACCTCCATCAACCATAACAAAAACACCCCCTAGACCTCCATCAACCTTAACAAAAACACCCCCTAGACCTCCATCAACCATAACAAAAACACCCCCTAGACCTCCATCAACTATAACAAAAACACCCCCTTGACCTCCATCAACCATAACAAAAAAAAAACCTTGACCTCCATCAACCATAACAAAACACCCCCTAGACCTCCATCAACCAGAACAAAAACACCCCCTTGGCCTCCATCAACCTCAACAAAACACCCCCTAGACCTCCATCAACCATAACAAAAACACCCCCTAGACCTCCATCAACTATAACAAAAACACCCCCTTGACCTCCATCAACCTTAACAAAAACACCCCCTAGACCTCCACCAACCATAACAAAAACACCCTAGACATCCATCAACCTTAACAAAAACACCCCCTAGACCTCCATCAACCATAACAAAAACACCCCCTAGACCTCCATCAACTATAACAAAAACACCCCCTTGACCTCCATCAACCATAACAAAAACACCCCCTAGACCTCCATCAACCATAACAAAAACAACCCCTAGACCTCCATAAACCATAAAAAACACCCCCTAGACCTCCATCAACCATAACAAAAACACCCCCTAGACCTCCATCAACCTTAACAAAAACACCCCCTAGACCTCCATCAACCATAACAAAAACACCCCCTTGACCTCCATCAACCATAACAAAAACACCCCCTTGGCCTCCATCAACCATAACAAAAACACCCCCTAGACCTCCATCAACCATAACAAAAACACCCCCTAGACCTCCATCAACCATAACAAAAACACCCCCTAGACCTCCATCAACCTTAACAAAAACACCCCCTAGACCTCCTTCAACCATAACAAAAACATCCCCTAGACCTCCATCAACTATAACAAAAACACCCCCTTGACCTCCATCAACCATAACAAAAACACCCCCTTGACCTCCATCAACCATAACAAAACACCCCCTAGACCTCCATCAACCAGAACAAAAACACCCCCTAGACCTCCATCAACCTTAACAAAAACACCCCCTAGACCTCCATCAACCATAACAAAAACACCCCCTAGACCTCCATCAACTATAACAAAAACACCCCCTTGACCTCCATCAACCTTAACAAAAACACCCCCTAGACCTCCACCAACCATAACAAAAACACCCTAGACATCCATCAACCTTAACAATAACACCCCATAGACCTCCATCAACCATAACAAAAACACCCCCTAGACCTCCATCAACTATAACAAAAACACCCCCTTGACCTCCATCAACCATAACAAAAACACCCCCTAGACCTCCATCAACCATAACAAAAACACCCCCTAGACCTCCATCAACCATAACAAAAACACCCCCTAGACCTCCATCAACCATAACAAAAACACCCCCTAGACCTCCATCAACCTTAACAAAAACACCCCCTAGACCTCCATCAACCATAACAAAAACACCCCCTTGACCTCCATCAACCATAACAAAAACACCCCCTAGACCTCCATCAACCATAACAAAAACACCCCCTAGACCTCCATCAACCATAACAAAAACACCCCCTAGACCTCCATCAACCTTAACAAAAACACCCCCTAGACCTCCATCAACCATAACAAAAACACCCCCTAGACCTCCATCAACTATAACAAAAACACCCCCTTGACCTCCATCAACCATAACAAAAACACCCCCTTGACCTCCATCAACCATAACAAAACACCCCCTAAACCTCCATCAACCAGAACAAAAACACCCCCTAGACCTCCATCAACCTTAACAAAAACACCCCATAGACCTCCATCAACCATAACAAAAACACCCCCTAGACCTCCATCAACTATAACAAAAACACCCCCTTGACCTCCATCAACCTTAACAAAAAAAAACCCTAGACCTCCACCAACCATAACAAAAACACCCTAGACATCCATCAACCTTAACAAAAACACCCCCTAGACCTCCATCAACCATAACAAAAACACCCCCTTGACCTCCATCAACCTTAACAAAAACACCCCCTAGACCTCCATCAACCATAACAAAAACACCCCCTTGACCTCCATCAACCATAACAAAAACACCCCCTAGACCTCCATCAACCATAACAAAAACACCCCCTAGACCTCCATCAACCATAACAAATAAAAAACCTAGAGGCCTAGACCTCCATCAACCATATCAAAAACACCCCCTAGACCTCCATCAACCTTAACAAAAACACCCCCTAGACCTCCATCAACCATAACAAAAACACCCACTTGACTTCCATCAACCATAACAAAACACCCCCTAGACCTCCATCAACCATAACAAAAACACCCCCTAGACCTCCATCAACCATAACAAACACAACCCCTAGATCTCCATCAACCATAACAAAAACACCCCCTAGACACCCCTTCGAGACAAATTTGTAAATGTTTTGGAAGAAAAATGTCCTGGCCAATGGCCTGTTCCTCCTAAAATTACAGGCTGGCTATCGCTCGACAGGAAACAATCAACAGCTAAATGGTACGAAAGCTCCTAATGTTGACAAAGAAATGGGATGAACGGTCTTAAAATCGCCAATCTAATGGAACGAAAGTCTTATAATTTCGAAACTAATGGGGCTAAACGTGAAGGAGAAGGGAGGCCAGAAAAGCCAACCATTCCCGAACACCGAGAGTCCTTATTCGTAGCCAGTAGCGAGTTATTACAAATTACAGGCTCGCTATCGCTCGCCAAGAAAAAATAGACACCTAAATGGCACGAAAGATCTTAACATTGACGAAGAAATGGGGCGATAGGTCTTAAAATCGACAAACTAACGGCACGAAAATCTAGAAACCTCAAAACTAATATGCTAAACATGAGGAAGAAGGGGGTCCATAAAAAGCGTGTACTACCCCCTTAAGAGAGTGCAGGTTTGGCTACTGACTGACACTGTTTAAGGGGGAATGGGGGTATATATTTGCTTATATATTTATCTTATTAATATTATAATTTTAGTTTCCTCCCTAGACATCCATCTAGCTTTTTAAACAAAACACACTCCAACACCTACCGTCAAGATAAATTTGTACATTTTGTATAAGTTTTCGAAGCTATCCCGAACGGAATCGAATCTGCTCCTTTATTTTCTAACTCATACTTACATTTCAGAGGTTCGCTGGTGGTGTTCGAGGGTTCACACTGGGCAAAGCTTTATGTCTAGGAGTGTACAGGTGCCCACATAAGTTCCGTTCCTCGTCGTGATCTAATATATGAAAGTAAAATTAGTATGAATGAATTGCGAGTGTGCTTTCTTTTAATGATCAGTTGACTATAGGTAGCGCCAACGAACTTGACAAAAATCTCGATCCCTGACCTCATCGTAAGTCAAAAGGACCTTCAGCAAACAGGCTGTAAATATCCACACCTGTTTCCTGGTGAACTCTTCCTAAATGATAGAAATGTCAGCCCGATTGTTTCATTCATTTTGAGTTATAAGAAGTTAAGAGGTCCAGATTATTATCAAGTTAGTTTGCGCTACCTATAGTTTTTGGAGTAAGGGGTCGGGCACAAGTTGGACTAGATAATAGTCCATCAGACGCCTGGCCCGGGAAGACGATTAATATGAAGGGTGTGCCTGGAAGTGTGGTGGGAGGGCTTGTGGCTTTGGCTCCGCTGCATGTCTGCCTGCCGAGATCGGAACCTCTCCGGGTGGTCAGGGGCCGGGGGAGTGCTGGAGCGACCTTTGTAACCCGGGTCTCTGGGTCTTCTCCTGGGTGACCTGGATGTGTGAGAGTTTGTGTTTTTTATCTGTGTTTATTTTTTGTTTTATGTTGTTTTTGTGTTTTCCCTGCTCTTGCTCTGTCTTGAGTCGGCTACCCCCAAAATGGGGATTGGGCCTGAGCATATAGATAGATAGATAGATAGACCTATAGTTAGACGAGTTAATCACAGCATAAGAGATTACAATCGTAATTCAATCATGCGCATAATGTTTGCATGTACAAGATCACTGAGAAGAACATAACTTATGTGGGCAGCCGTGCAATCAGTCTGCAATAAGCCACAGTGCAAATTCCTGGAGAGACTAGGGTAATAGGTGACCTCCACTCCATCACTATCATAATGGCTGATCACCTCGCCAAACCAAGTCAATGTAACCTAACCCAATCTAACCTTATCAACCCTTACCCAAAGTATGGGTATGGAAAGGTTGAATACAGTGTCCATAATAATGATTTGTATGAATTAGGTATATTGGCAGTAATATACCAGTTTGATATAAGGATGGAAAAGTAAATCACTACCAATATATTCAATTATCGTACAAACCTTGTATATAGCTTTCTATTTTATACAGTATAGTGCACATTCTTAAAGGCACTCCAACACGAGCATAATGTGTGCAGGGTTTTTTCTTCAAAGATCAATTATATGTAACGTAACTCAATCTAACTTTTTGTTTTTTTTCCTAATTTCAACTACTCCCTCTCGGGCATAGGCTGAGAGCCTGCACACTATACCGCTGATCACGATGAGGTCCGTGAGATCTTGTTCCAGTCTAGGGAGTGAGACATGCAAAGCACCCCAGCCCGAAGCAATCCCATCTCTGAAGCTGTTCCGCCTCCGCGCTTCACCGTCTCACACCTCAGACTCGGACCCTCTCTCTCAGAATGCCACCTATCGAGCAATTAACTCACGTACTCACCCTACACTCAAAAGCATTAAGCCATTAAGGGGTAGGGTATTTTTTTGGGTGTATTTATTTATTAGTTTCCTCGCTCGACCTCCATACAAAATAATAGCACTCCCCCCACCCCCACCCTTCGAGATAAGTTTGTACATTGTTTGGTAGAAAAATGTCCCAGCCAAATGACGATTCCTCCTGAAGTTACAGGCTCGCTATCGATCGCCAGGAAAAGATCGACACCTGAATGACACGAAAGGCCCTAATATTGACAAAGAAATTGGGTGAAAGGTCTTAACCCCTACTGTACTGGCAACGTCTTTATATATTCATTCTATGTATATTTAGACTATTTTGTACAGCTTAAGAAGGATCTGCGGTAGTAAAAGAGGTTAAGTGAGATAGCTTGAAGCCTGTTCATTGCTGGAGGCTCTTTTTAAAACTGAATATAATCGTCTAATAGTAGCCAGATTAAGATTAAAAAGACGTCGCCGGTACAAAAGGGGTAAAAATCGCCAAACAAATTTATTTTTCCATGTAGATGAGGGAGACAAAAGGCAATACTGCCTGTAACGAGTGCCTCCCACAGAGTTGAAAGAGTGACAGGGCCAAAATCAAGGTTTGTTCGAGCTAAAATGCCTGGACACAAGGGGTTTGAAGCAATTTAAGTCATAGGATGAGGGAAATATGGATTCAGGGAGAGACTTCCAGAGCTCGGCTGTTGAATAGACGAAAGATTGGATATATCGTTTCACTCTTGGGTTGGAGAGTTGAAGTGTAGGAAGAACCTAAATGGAACGAACGTTTCATAATCTCTAAACTAATGGGGCTAAACATGAGGGAGAAGGGAGTCCAGAAAAAGCAACTACCTCCCCCTTAAGGGTATGCAAAGGGTGTACAGAGTCTTTAATAATCTACATATATAAAGGTATATTGGTGGTAATTTTCCCATATTATACCAGTTAGAAAGGTAAATCACCATCAATATACTCAATGATGTGATAGATATATCTTAATTTGTAGATATATTTTACAGTGCACTGTCACCTAAACTATTTGAATATACCATAACGAATGCTTTCCCTTACTTCAGACGATTTTGTTCAGTATATTCCTAGAGGTATTTTCTTTAGCTAAATATAATAGCCAATACTACCTAAAATTATATGAAAGGTTTAAAATAAAATGTATAATCAGTCAGCAATAAGCCTCAGTGCAAATTCCTAGAGAGACATGAGTAATACACAACCCTACTTCATCATAACGGCTCATCACCTCAAACCAATCCAATGTATCTAACCTTGACCTAATTTCACCTAAATTAGCCTAACCGTAGCTCTTTTAGTAAATAATTATGGATGGGTTCCTTTTTTCAGACAATTGTATTCAATTTATTCCTAGAAGAATTGACTAAGTAAAATTAAAGGGGTTGATATATAACGAGTACAATCAATATGCAATAAGCCCCAGTGCTAATTCCTCAAGAAACAAGGGTAATATGTGACCCCGACTCCATCACATTCATAATGGCTTTTCAATTTACCAAACCAACCCAATGTAAGATTAGCCACTCTAACCTTATCTGCCTTTTTGTCACCCCAATTAGCGTAACTGTATCTAGTAAACAATTGTGGATGTGTTCCTTTTATTCAGACAAGGGAAGTAGTGAGGGAGTGAAAGATAAGAATGAGCGAGTGATAGCAGAGAAGCAAGAGAGAGTCGAGAGATGGAGGGAGCACTTCAATGACTTGTTGCATGTAGGAAATGAAACACCAGCAAACATAGTTGGATGGGGTATGGGAGAGAGAAGAAGAGAAGTAGTGGAGGAGGAGGTGGGGATCAGGAGGTCAGAAGTGTGTGAGGCCTTGAAAAGGGTCAAGATGGGGAAAGCATCAGGAATAGATGGGAGTGTGTGGGGAAATGCTGAGGTATGGTGGTGAGATAGTGATTGATTGGGTATGGATAATGTGTAGGCTAGCATGGGAGAAGGAAAGTGTGCCTGAAGACTGGAAGAAAGGCATAATTGCCCCACGGTATAAGGGTAAAGGAGAGTGAGGAGTGTGTGGCAATCACAGGGGGATATGTCTCCTAAGCATAGTAGGTAAGCTGTACAGTAGGGTGGTGATCGAGAGAGTGAGAACAGAGAAATTGGTAGGTAAGGAGCTGGGCGGGGTTAGGAAGGAAAGAGGATGTGTAGACCAGATTTTCTCCTTGAAATGTGTTGTTGAGAAATATCTGGAGAATTGACAAAAGTTGTATGCTGCCTTTATGGACTTGGAGAAAACCTATGACAGAGTTGATAGAGAAGGTATTTGGAAAGTATTGAAAATATCCGGAGTAGATGGTAAGTTGCTGAAAGCAGTGAAGAGCATGTATAAGGGTGCAATGGTGGAAGTGTGTGTGAAGAATGAACAGAGTGAGTTCATTGATCTGAATGTTGGGTTAAAGCAAGGGTGTGTGATGTCACTATGGTTGTTCAATATCTATATGGATGGAGTCATGAAAGAAATTTAAGGAAGAACAGTGGATGTTGGTGTACCACTGATAAGGGAAGGGAGTGAGTGGAAGTTATGTGCTGCGGTTTGGTAATGATACAATGCTGTTGAGTGATAATGAGTGCGAGTTGCAGGGTTTGGTAAATATGTTTGGGAATATGTGTGAGAAAAGGAACCTGAAGGTAAATGTGCGGAAGAGTATATAAGGTCATGGTCATTGAAAGGGGTGCAGTCACAGAGTGTGAGGTGAGGTTGAATGGTCAGGTTATGGAAAATGTCAGCTCATTTAAGTATTTGGGCAGTGTGATTAGTAAGGATGGGAGTATGAAGTGCGGGAGAAGGTACAACAGGGAAAGATGGTTGTAGGAACGCTGAAAGCAGTGACAAGGAATAGGGTGGTCAGCATGGAAGTAAAGAAGTCCTTGCATGACAGTGTGGTAATCCCGACATTGAGGTACAAGAGTGAAGCATTGGCGTTGTTGGAGAGGCACCAATCAAGACTGAGAGGGGTGAAAATGAGTTACTTGAGAAGTGCATGTGGAGTTACATGCAGGAATAGTAAGACAGATGAAAAAGTATGAGAGCAGTGTGGTGTGGATGTGCTGAAAAGTGTGAAAAGGAACACCTTGAGATGATTCGGCCATATGGAATGTATGGGAAGTGAGAAATTACTAAGATAGTGTATGAGAGTGAGGTGGAGGGACGGAGAGTGAGAGGCAGACCGAGCATGAAGTGGAAGGATGGAGCCGAGAGGTATACGAGAGAAAGCGGTGTTGGTTGGGAGGAGGGGCGTCTGCTGACAGAGGACAGAAGTACTTGGGGGCGATTCATTCGGGACCACCCCTTTGGGGATCATATCATCTGGAAATATATATAGATATTCCTAGAGATATTTACTAAGCAAAATCAAAATGGTTAAATAAAAACCAGTACATTCAGTCTACAATAAGCCCCCATGTAAATAGCCAGAGAGGCAAGGGCAATTCGCGACCCTCACTCCATCGCTATCATAATGGCTTTTCCAATAACTCGTCAGCGCCGACAGCAAGGCAAGGGCCACGCTGATACCAATTTTGGGCCGGGTTTTGTTTCCTCCGGGCTAATGGGGTTTGAACAGTTGGATTCAACCATTTGAAATCGATATGAATTTCTAGAACTTAATAAAATCGTCTAATATTAGTCCTCTAGTAATCAATAGGACTTAATTATTCCCTAAGCTTAATAGAGTCGCCTGGCGTTATACTTGGTATTCTGTACTTCCCATAGCCGGTTCTGACTGTACCTTTATCATCATTCTTATTTCTAATTTTTTCCCGAGAGTGGTGAAGGCAGTGGGGCCATAATGGTGTGCCCCATGGTTCCCTAGTGTTCTACTCTCACAGCCCACTGGCACAAGTCGTCTTTTCTCTCTCTGGCGTAAGGATGCAGCGACCCCACCGCCCGCCACTTTGGTGGTGCAATCAGCTTCTGGAGTAGTGGACCACTGGTTCCTATCTTCAGAAAATGCCTGTGCTTGGTATGCTTCCAGCCAGGGCCCCACTGGGGTAAATAAAATAGCAAAACAGTGGTTGACCTGCCATCCCGGTGAGGGACTGCTTTGGGTCTGTTCCTTCAGTGTTAATGATCATAATCCATTTAGTGGAAATGGCACTGTGGAGTGTGTCAGTCGGGGCATGTCTGGGAGCCTGGAGGCAGTTTCTGCCATGGCCATCCCTTTTGGGGAGCTTTCTCTGGAAGCGGGGCGTCAGATTTGATGAGGATAGAAAGGGCCTCCAGCAATTAACAGGCTTCAAACCATCTCACTTAACTATCTTTGATAGGTATATGAGAGAGAGCGGTGTTGTTTGGTTGGTTGGTCTGCTGACAGGGGGCAGAGGTACTTAAGGGCAATTCATTCGTGACCTCCCCTTGGGGATCATATCGTCTGGCAATAGATAGATAGATATTCCTAGAGATCGCACAAAATCGTCTGAATGTAGCTATAGTAAACTTAAAAAGAGGTCGCCGGTACAGAAGGGGATAGTGAGTTATATAACATCGCCTAGTGTTGGCCATAAACAATAATGTAAGGTGTCATGGTATTATTCCCTTGAGGATCATGACGCGTTGAGACAGTTATTCTGGCTATCATTAGACGATTTATATTCAGCTTAAGGTGAACTTGTGGGAGCTAAGGAGTTAATTGAGATTGTATAAACCCCTTTTGATTCCTAGATACCCTTCCTAAAGTGCGAAACATCGTCTAATAATACCTATAATAAAATCACCGTCCTTTTAACTGGATTCTGGCTACTATTAGACAATTTGATTCAGTTTTAAAAGAGCTTCCAGCAATTAACATATGCTTTGAACTACCTCACTTAACCCTTTTTGCTACCACAGATTCTTCTTAAGCTGCACAAAAGAGTCTAAATATAGCTAGAATAGAATGCAAAGGACGTCACCGGTACAGTAAGGGTTAATAGCTAGCGATCATAATGGCTTTCCCAATAATTCACCAGCGCCGACAGCAAGGCAAGGTCCAGCCAGATATATATTGTTTTAATTTGGTTCATTTCCACCGAGCTAATGGGCTTCGAACACAAGGGTTTAACCATTTGAAATAGATATACCTTCCCTGAACTAAATTAAATCGTTTAATGTTAGCACTTTAGGCATCAATGACACAAACTCTCAATTTAATCCATTGACTAACACAATTCGTTCCAAATAACTATGAGAGGCCTTTCCAAAGCTTGATATAATCGTAAACTAACACCCAAAACACCTACCAAAAGTGTCAGTGTAGTCAAATTACACACTTAGGCATGTGAGGGAAATTTCTTTGACAGATATATTTATGTATTTATTTATTGTATTACTAATATTAATAATATTATTATTTTGTTTAATTATTATTATTATTATTATTTTTTTTTTTTTTTTTAAGTTTCCACTAAGCTAATAGGGTTCGAGCAGTCGGATTTAAGGGGGCGTCCTCTGGACACCTCTTTTGCTCCTGTCTAGCCCCATTAGTTTTATTATTTTAAAGTACTCGCCCCATTAGTTTGGCAGTTCTAAGAGCTTTCTGGCCATTTATATGTCGATATTATCCTGGCAAGTAATGGCAAGCCTGCAATTTAGGAGGAACCGGCCTGTGACGGGCATTTTTCTACCGAACTATGCAAAAATATATCTCAAATGGGGGCCTTAGGGGTATTATTTGTGTAAGCTTGATAGAGGTCGTGAGTGGAAACTAAAAAAATATAATGATCGTCTATTGATAGCCAGAATAAACTATCAAAATGCGTCACAATCTTCACAAGGTTAATATAATGGTGTCATGTAAAGTCGGTGTCACACGAGGTCATGTAGCCGATACTGGGCTCGGAGTCCATTAAAGGGGTAGTACTCGCTTTTTCTGGACCCCCTTTTCCCTCATGTTTAGCATATTAGTTTTGAGGTTTTAAGACGTTCGTTCCGTTAGTTTGGCGATTTTGAGACCTTTCGCCTATTTTTTGTTGTCCATCTTAAGACCTTTCGTGACCTTTAGGCGTTGATTGTTTCCTGGCGAGCGATAGCAAGCCTCTAATTTTAGAAAGAACCGGCTTTCGGCCGGGACATTTTTCTATCGAAAAGTGTACACATTTGTATTGAAAGGGAGTCTAGGGGTGATTTCTAAGCTTGATGAAGGTCTAACGAGGAAATTAAAATATAAATATATATAAATATTTAGGCCAAAAAACAAGGACTACCCCCTTAAAAGAGGGGTACGGTGTATTTTGGAGTCTATATTTATTTATATATTATTGTTTTAGTTTCCTCCGTAGACCTCCATCAAGTAAAAAAAAAAAAAAAAAAAAAAAAAAAAAATCCTCAAAATCATTCTTCTATATAAATTTGTACATTTTTCGGTACCGGCCGAAGGACAGCTCCTGCTGAATTACAAGGTCGCTATCGCTCGCAAGGAAAAAATCGACACCTATATGGCACCATAGGTTTCATATTGACAAAGAAATAGGGCGAACATTCTTAAAATTAATATCGCCAAACTAATGGGCCGAACGTAATAAAATCTGAAAACAAAATGGGCTAAACATGAGGGAGAAGGGGGAGCCAGAAAAAACCCCCATCCCCCCTAAATCACAAATAATTACCCAGACTAAAATAAATGGACTTTTAAATTATTATGGACATTAAAATCGGATACAGATTATCGGATACAGGGGCCCATTCCTGCCTTAACCCATTCTGTACCGGCGACGTCTATTATATTTCATTCTAGCTTTATTTAGACGGTTTTGTGCAGCTAAAGAAGGATCTGTGGTAGTAAAAAAGGTTCTAGTGAGATAGTTCGAAGCACTGTTAATTGCTGGAGGCCCTTTGGAATCTAATATAATCGTCTAATAGTAACCAGAATGAAGTTAAAAGAACGGGATTGGTACAGAAGGTGTTAAAGGATTAATTGAGATGGTATTCAGCCTTTCAACGGGTAGGCGTCCTTCCTAAGCTGAATAAAACAGTGTAATAGTTGCCAGAATATAATGAAAAGGACGTCACCGGTACTGAATAGGTTAAATAATATCGTCTAAGGTTGGCCAAGGGATCGAGGTTTTAACCCTCTCAAGATTGTGACGCATTTTAACAGTTTATTCTGGCTATCATTAGACTATTATTTTTACAGTTTAAGAAGAATCTGTGGAATTAAGGGTAAAGACTACCTCAATTAACCCTCTGACTTCCATATACCCTTCCTAATCTGAATGTAATCGTCTAAAAATAGCCGGAATTCAGGAAAGAGATGCGTATTGGATCATGAAAGGGCTAATAACTCCAGCACGATTAAAATAGTATTTTCAATAATCAACAAGCGCCGACAGCAAGGCAACGTCCAGGTTGTTATAATATTTACCTCCGCCAAAGGAAGTTGGGCGGAGGTTATGTTATCGCCTTCGTTTGTTTGTTGTCTATAAACAAGATATTGTTTGGCGATTTTAAGACCTTTCGCCCCATTTCTTTGTCAATATTTGGATTTTTCGTCACTTAGGTGTCGAGTTTTTCCTGGCGAACGATAACAAGCCTGTAATTTAAGAGGAACCAGCCCTATCGAAAACAAATGTACACATTTATCTTGAAGGAGGGTCTTGGGGGTTATTTTTTAAGTTTGATGAAGGTCTAGGAGGGACACTATTTTTAGTTTTTAAATATATACTAAATGAGCAAATAAATACGCTCATTCTCCCCTTAAGAGGCTGAATGCATAGACAACTTAAATCTTGAGAGTATGCTCGTGTGATACCGCCTTTATTTTGGAGACGTTTCACCCCAAGTTTGGCAATTGTAAGACACTTGAACCGAAAAAGGTACATACTTAGCTTGATGGAGGTCAGGGCGTGGGGGGGGGGGGGGAGATTGAAGAGTGTTTGGGGAGGTACTTTTAAAGCCTAGGGGAGAACTAAACAAAACTCTAAAGGGCTCGCATTTGCTCGAAATGGCAAAACAATCAAAGCATCAAAGCGCTCAGGAATAAATAAACAGAATCATAATAACCCCAAAACGTCACACCAGATATTGTTTAGGCTAAGTAAAATACCTGAATTAAAGATCACCACCATGCCAGCCCAACAAGAAAAACGGAGCAGAGAAACTAAAGAGAAAGGAACAAAGAACAAGAGAATGCCGCAAACCCCCATACCCCGGGCAAGCACAGAAGAAACAAGAAAAGGAAACAGCAACAAGAGAAGGAGAACTCACCACAAAGCAAGACACAATCAGCAATACCACCCACCAACACAAATAAAAAGACGAAGACAAAGGAACAACAAAATGGCCATCCCAAGTTCAAATGTGCCCCACTACGCACTAATACCTGGGAAGCCAGAATTACCACCATCAAGGCTACTCTACCACCCACACCAGGAAAAACAATAAGGTTCACGTTTGACCATATTGGAACACAGAAGAAGAAAATAATATACAGCCAAGCAGGAAAGGAACAGCATAACCAAATCTCACCTTTCCCGATGCGATGCGCCGATCTTCCGCGCAGATGTCTCACCGCCAAAGGGTCTACTTAATCCCCCTAAAAACGCCCTCCCCTGTACTTATGACCTTCTGACCATCAACTAATAGCCCTGGGACATAGCAGCCAACGGGATGACCATCTCAACGAGAACCAGGTAGAGTCAGCAATTCAAGGGCTCAAATATACTTACATGTAAGACTTTTGAGCCTAAGGATTACCCTCCCATTCAGGAAGTAATTGAAGCCATGGTAGATATTCTTTAAGGTCTGAGGAGTTCTTTTCCCTATTAGGTGAACTTTTGTTCTTACATGCCATGGCATAGTGTCAACATCAGGATCTCTATTAGGCTGCAATTTTGATATTTAAAGTAGCATCGAAGGGCATGCCACAAACTGACTTCTAGTATCAATCCCGCACTCTAACAAACTATTAAAGTAAACCTTGCCATGGCAAGCCAACTAATGGTTTCGGCTTTGCGAGATACCGTCTGAATAACGACACTTAGCAATGGCATACAAAAGTCCATACTGTATCTGTCCAACACCATGGTCAAGGACATATGCAGTAAAACGGTTTAATCACCGAACTTGGGTTCTTTAAACACTCTTACAACGGTCAGTTGAGCGAAATAGTAAGTTCATGATCTTACTTATTTCCTACATAGCCCGATACCTCGTCGCTGTGTCATGACACAAGTGACTTTGTATTAAAGACCCTACAGCAAGAGTACCGGAACAGAACTTCATCACCGATTAGTATAAAGGTCAGGATAGACGAGAAGTCATAACTCAGGACATGTCCTAGTTCATGCTCGCGTTAGTCCGATGGTATGCACCCTATGTCATGACATTAAGAAACTACCATTCAAGATCCAAAACCAACTAATCCATCTGTATCCCTATCTACTTTAACCACACGGCAAGATCACCTAGGCGTCGCAACGGAACTAGACGAAAGGACTCAGCGACTATCACTTCATCCCCTCCTGTACCTGAATCTTCAGATCTACAGAGTGTTAGACTAGGAGTGTTACAGAGGTTATCTTTAATTTCTACACCAGTGCGACCCCGGTGTTTAACTTAAATTCATACTAGTGTAAAAGGGTTAAGTGTATAGCTCTACTAAATTCTTATACCAGTGCGACCCAAGTGTATCTCTTTGATTTATGCAAGGAAAGAAAGAGCCAAAGATAAAGTGATATTACATTCTTACACCAGTGCGACCCAGGTGTATCTCTACGATTAAGACAAGGAGAGAGAGCTAAAGATAAAGTGATAATTAATTCCTACACCAGTGTACCTAGGGTGTATAATTCCTACACCAGTGTACCTAGGGTGTATAATTCTAATTAATTCAAGTGAAAGAGAGCTAAGTGTATTCCCAGTTACCTTGTGGATCCTCGTCCGTGCTAGGACTAATATATATTTGTATGAATCAGTATAAAGTGAATTGTTTATGTTATATTGTTAAATGAGTATTAAAAGTATTTCATGTATGTCCTCAGTGTTATATTTTACCCTTTATGACTTTCGTGCATGTGTTGTTTGACTTTATCTTCTCCAGTCGAGTAAGAACCTACCAGAGACCAATAAAACCCCGGTAAAAACCCAGGCATAACAATAAGAACACCTTAACCCTTTCTGTACCGGCGGCGTTCTATTAACTTTATTATGGCTACTATTAGACAATTGTGTTCAGTTTATAATGGGCCTCAAACAATGAACAGGCTTCGAACTATCTCTCTTAAGGGGAGATGTGTTGTTTTTCTGGTCCCCCTTCTTCCTACTGTTTAGCCACCTTAGTTTTCAGATTGTATGATGTTCGACCCATTAGTTTGGCGATTTTAAGACTTTTCGCCTCATTTCTTTGTCAATATTAAGACTTTTCGTGTCATTTAGGTTTACATTTTTTCATTGCCAGCGATATCGAGCCTTTACTTTACGCGTTTTTTGGCCTCCGGCTGGGAAATTTTTAACAGAAAATGTACAAATTTATCTTGAAGGAGGGTCTTGGTGGTGTGTTTTTTTAAAGCTTGATGGACGTCTAGGGTGGAAACTATAAACATTATAAAAATACATGAATGAGGACAAAAATACGCCCATCCCCCCCTAAAAAAGAAAAGAAAACTAAAATAAAGGCAAATCCTGAATACTACTACTACACCACCAAAGTGACTGACTATTGCCTGTGCCTGTACGACCTCAGTGGCACCATTACTCTTTGTAGGTCATTATAGGTCACACCGGCTTTTTTTTTCTCTTTCTCTCCTTTTCTCTCTTTTTCTGGCATGTATCCATTCGGCTCCATTCAGCCAATTGTTTTAAAGTGTCGATTTCTTCCTGGCGAGCGATAGAAAGCCATCATTGTATGGAGAAATCCGGCTTTGCCGGAGATATTTTTCTATCGAAAAATTTACAAATTTAGCTTGCTGTAAAAACACATATATATATATATATGCTGGCTGGCTACCGCTCGCCAGGAAAATATTGACACCTGGATGCGGGTAAACCTCTTAAAACAGTAGGCTGAATGGGGCCGAATGGATACAAGCCAAAGAGAGAGGGAGAGAAAAAAAAGCGAGGTGGGCCCCCTTAACTCTACCAGCATTAACCACTTCAAGACGGGTGACACCATTAGTCCTGCTAGTCTGGCTATTATTAGACGATTTTCTACAGTTTAGGAAGGACATCTAGTAATCAGAGAGGTGTATCATATCCCTTGACGGTCAAGTATCCTTCCTAAACACAGACAAATAATCTAATTAAGAAGGATATCTATTAACCCTTTCGCTGCGGGTAATGTTCTGGAATGTTTTGGCAAGTTACAGCAATTTCCAGGCTATAAAAGCCTGTAAAAAACGTAATAATCGAGTGTCAGTGGGCGGGAGCGTGAGGGGCCCACCTCCGACCCTCAGAGCACCGAGCGGCTCACTGAGCTAGGCTGTGTCTCGCGCGGGTCTCTCTCTGTCTCTCTCACCAGTGTAGCCAAGTGAGCGAGAGTTACATAATAGCGGGGTTCCCGCGTTTCACTGGAACCACTGCGGATGAACCAGACCACGTACAGGGTCCGTTCTGGTGTAATTTTGAAGCTATTTTCGCCTAGTTTTTTGGCAGAATACACTTCATTTAATGCAGATGCTTGATTTATCATTCAGGAGTGCCTGAATATGCCCTAAATAGCCCAAACATAGCCGCAGCCAAAGGGTTAAGAGGGCTCACCTCGCTTTTTTTCTTTTTGCTCTCCCTCTCTCTTTGGCTTTTATCTATTCGGCCCCATTCAGCCTTCTGTTTTAAGACGTTTACCCCCATCCAGGTGTCAATAATTTCCTGGCGAGCGGTAGCGAGCCAGCATATATATATTTTTGTTTTTACAGCAAACTTTAATGTGTACATTTTTCGACAGAAAAATTTCTCCGGCGAAGCCGGAATTCTCCATACAATTCTGGCTCGCTATTGCTCGCCAGGAAGAAATCAACACCTGAATGGGGATAAACGTCTTAAAACAGTTTGCCGAATGGGTCCGAATGGATACAAGCCAGACAAAGAGAGAAAAGGAGACAAAGAGAGAAAAGGAGAGAAAGAGAAAAAAAGCAGGTGACCCCTTTTAATGCTCACAGGTTCTTACACTTCGCTTGTTCAGTACACTTCTATAACTATGGATTAACAATAACCTAGTGACCCGACCTAGTAACCCCACTAGAGAACATTTTATGTGAGGTTAACATACCTTTACACCTTTCCTAAATACAGAATAAGAATACATAACAATATACATAACTCTCTCTCTCTCTCTCTCTATATATATATATATATATATATATAATATATATATATATATATATATATATATATATATATATATATATATTCTGACATACGGAGCCCTGTATGTTAATTTAAGAATTAGAATTAGAGTTGAAGGAGCCCACTACCCAAACGGTGAAGCAGACTAGCGAACGAGCGAGTGGGCAAACCATCTCGCCCCATACCAGCATGCTAGCCTTCACACCTCGATGACCGATGCTATGACGTATGATCGACGCCAGGAGCTGTGAGTGGACCACGCACCTGTTATGTGATTCGAGGAGCTATGATTGGAGCGCGCACCATCACTCGCCTCCTGATTCGTTCCTACACCATCATTGTTTGGTATATAAGACCCGAGTTATGGGCATTCAAATCAGTCTCATTTGGATTTGGGGAAGGTGAACTTGCAGCTGGAGGAAGACGGGGTGAAGTATTATAATGGGATTGTGACTGTCAGTCAGATTATATAAATGTGTGTTAAGTGTGTTCGGTGTAAACACTTATGTTATGTTGGTTAGTGAGATATGTGATTGGGAATTAACGTGAACACTACTATTATGTGTTTAACTATTTGATTGGGAATTAACGTGAACACTACTATTATGTGTTTAACTATTTAATTGGGAATTAACGTGAACGCTACTATTATGTGTTTAACTATTTGATTACGAATTAACGTGAACACTACTATTATGTGTTTAACTATTTAATTGGGAATTAACGTGAACGCTACTATTATGTGTTTAACTATTTGATTACGAATTAACGTTAACGCTACTATTTATGTGTTTAACTATTTGATTGCGAATTAACGTTAACGCTATTATTATGTGTTTAACTATTTGATTGCGAATTAACGTTAACGCTACTATTTTGTACTTAACTATTTTAGTTGACTAACTTGTGGGCTAAAGCAAATCTTTTAAGTAATTGGGTTATGATGAAAGTAATACTATTGTTTTATATTAATACTTACGAGTTCTTTCATTTTCTTTGAATTAAGCTTACAGTGCTTAATGGTGTTTAGTACGGTGATGTTATTGTCTCATATTAGTAATATCGCCTTAGACTAACATGGCTGTGTTAATATTACTTCTAGTGATTTTCTAAGCTGAAGAAAATTCTTTTGCTTCAAAATATTATATTTTGCTTTTCATATTATTTGAGTGAGACCTGAATCGAATCTATGAAACGATCCTGTAACTTTATTTACTCATAATCAAACCTCAATGTTACGTGGTTAAGAAATAAATTTAACTAATTATTAAATATATCTAACTTTTTATGTGACTTTGATATTACTCCTGATGATAATAATAATATAATACTATTAACGTAAGACAAGAACCAAGAATAATTACATTAAATATAAATAAAAGGACATAGAAGAAAACCATCTATTCATTTCAAAAAGGGTAAGAGACAGAAATATTCTTACTTTAATATTTATCTTTCAAGACTTTTTATAAAATTAATAGTCCTTCTTTAGCTATAACTTATTCGGTTCATAACCATAGCCTACTAAGCTTCGGTTAAATAATAATTCTTTATAAATACTACATGACTTTAATTAGTTTCAGTATTTTTCTTAATTAAAGAGTATCAGTCAATAAAGGATACCAAGTCCTAAGATCCAAAAGGAAAGGAAGCAACAACAGGAATTTATGTTATTAGATTTTACTTTTGTTTTGCCTTCAGCTGACTGATACCTTAATATATATCTCTGTGCTATCTAGATTCATCAAGTTAACCACTTGAGGATCAAGATACGTAACAATATATATATATATATATATATATATATATATATATATATATATATATATATATATATATTATACAGTCTATCTATATACAGTCTATATATATACTGTATATATTATATACGGGTGATTCAGTAACCCTTTTCATAAATTTAATGGTAAATTCGGGAGACAAAAATAATACTAATTTACTCTATGACCCTTAGGGTTAGTCTCCGATATGATGGAGATATTACACCTTTAAAGATATCGATAGATAGAAAAGAAAAAAATCTAAGGAGTGAGAATGAAAATGTTGTTGCTAACTGGCAGGGTAGCGTAACCAAGACTTGGTATCAAAATGGCTGCATACGGTAACTGGATGTAGTTGGTTTCCCAATTTACAAAGGTACATTACTATTTGAACTATCATCATCATCATTATTATTATACATACATTATTCATAGTAGTAGTAGCAGTATTAATTATAATGATGGTGATCAAAGGTTAATGTTCTTTTGAGGATTGAGACAACTGCTACCATAATTATGCAACCATTTACATACCACGTGTAAGCAAAGAAACAATCTTTAGATTCATGTACAGATTGATTAAAGATTCATTAAGACGAGCGAAGTATCAAAGCTCAAAGTCGGCAGTCAGATCCCTCCTCTTCCACTTACCCCTCTTCCACCACTTACTCCTCCTCCTCTTCCTCTTACTTATCCTCCGCCGCCTGCTTCTCCCCTTGCTACTCCTACTACTAATACAATGATTATTAATAATAATGATGATGATAGCGGCTCGCTTGGTGTAGTGACTAGCGCCTCGGACTTCCACCCAGAAGGCCCGGGTTCGCGCCCACGCTCGGCGCATTAAAGATTTTTCACAAGCACTGAGTCGTTACCATCCCTCATGAGCAAAGGGATGGGGTAGTAGTACAGGACCCCAATGGAAATACGCCTAATCGGCCTTATTGAGCTATCTTTAGCTAGCTTAGCATGCGCTAGCTTTAAGAACTATTATTATTATTATTATTATTATAGATAATACAAATACAGTAGTAATGTACCTTTGTAAATTGGGAAACCAACTGCATCCAGTTACCGTATGCAGCCATTTTGATACCAAGTCTTGGTTACCCTACCCTGCCAGTTAACAACGACATTTTCATTCTCACTCCTTAGATTTTTTCTTTTCTATCTATCGATAACTTTAAAGGTGTAATATCTCCATCATATCAAAGACTCACCCTAAGGGTCATAGAGTAAATTAGTCTTATTTTTGTCTCCCGAATTTGCCATTACATTTATGAAAATGGTTACTGAATCACCCTGTATACCTGTATATATATATACATATATATATATATATTTTGTTATATTTTTTTAGTGTGTTTTGTATTTTCACCTAAAATATTCTCAAATTAAGATATTAGGTCAGGTCAGGTCACTATACTCCGTTTCAAATAGGTACGCCGGAAATCGCGAACCATAACATCTATAACTAATAAGGGCTAGAGTAAATGGGCTGTATATAAATGTTCACACCTATTCAATAATGACCCTTCCCAAATGGTAGAAACATTAGCTCGATTACTCTAGCTGTTTGTGACTTAATGTTAAGGGGGGTCCCCCGGCTTTTCTTTTATCTTTCTCTCCTTCTCTCTTTCCCTGGCTTGTATCCATTTGGCCCCATTCAGCCAACTGTTTTAAGACGTTTATCCCCCTCCAGATGTCGATTTCCTCCTGGCGAGCGATAGCGAGCCAGCATTGTATGGAGAAATCCGGCTTGGCCGGAACAAAAATTCTATCGAAAAATTTACAAATTTAGCTTGTTGTCAAAAACTAAAATATATATATGCTGGCTCGCTACCGCTCGCCAGGAAAATATTGACACCTGGATGGGGGTAAACGTCTTAAAACAGTAGTCTGGATGGGGCCGAATGGATACAAGCCAAAGAGAGAGGGAGAGGAAGAGAAAAAGAGCGAGGGGGGCTCCCATAAAGAGTTTTGGTCTACGTACTGCTTATAATATAACCTGTATACATAAAATAATATAACCTGTATACATAAAATAATATAACCTGTATACATAAAATAATATAACCTGTATACATAAAATAATATAACCTGTATACATAAAATAATATAACCGGTATACATAAAATAATATAACCGGTATACATAAAATAATATAACCTGTATACATATAATAATATAACCTGTATACATACAATAATATAACCTGTATACATACAATAATATAACCTGTATACATAAAATAATATAACCTGTATACATAAAATAATATAACCTGTATACATAAAATAATATAACATGTATACATAATATAACCTGTATACATAAAATAATATAACCTGTATACATAAAATAATATAACCTGTATACATAAAATAATATAACCTGTATACATAAAATAATATAACCTGTATACATAAAATAATATAACCTGTACACATAAAATAATATAACCTGTATACATAAAATAATATAACCTGTATACATAAAATAATATAACCTGTATACATAAAATAATATAACCTGTATACATAAAATAATTATTTCTCTTTGATCATAATATACCGGTATACATTAATTTTATCAACCATATAATTATACAGGTATTGTGAAAGTGTTCTTGAAGTATTCCTGTTCAGTGGAGCTATAATTAATTATAGGTTAAGTGGGAGTTATTGCTTTATCTGGAACCCCTTCTCCTTCACGTTCAACCCCATTATTTTTGAGATTATAAGACGTTTGCCTTCTTAGTTCGTCGATTTTATGACCTTTCGTCCCATTACTTTATCAATATCAAGATATTTCGTGCCAATTAGTTGTCGATATTTTCCTGGCGATCAATAGCTAGCCTATTATTTAGGAGGAACCGGCCTTCGGCCAGAAAATGTTCTACCGAAAACCGTACACATTTATCTAGAAGGGGGATCTTGGGGATGTGTTTTTAAGCTTGATGGAGGTCTAGGGAGGAAACTAACAAAACAAATATATGTATATAAATAAATACATCGACCAAAATATAAACCCTCCCCCCTTAACCCCTTCTCTGAAGGCGACGTCTTGTCAGTGTTTTGCTTGCTATATTTAGACGATTTTGTGCAGTTTAGGAAGGATAAATGGTAGCTAAAAGCTTAGGAAGGATAAATGGTGGCTAAAAGCTTAGGAAGGATAAATGGTGGCTAAAAGCTTAGGAAGGATAAATGGTGGCTAAAAGCTTAGGAAGGATAAATGGTGGCTAAAAGCTTAGGAAGGATAAATGGTAGCTAAAAGCTTAGGAAGGATAAATGGTGGCTAAAAACTTAGGAAGGATAAATGGTAGCTAAAAGCTTAGGAAGGATAAATGGTGGCTAAAAGCTTAGGAAGGATAAATGGTAGCTAAAAGCTTAGGAAGGATAAATGGTAGCTAAAAGGATTAATTGAGATAGTCTGTAGCCTTCTAATGGGTAGACGTCCTCCTTAAGTTTTGTCAAATCGTCTAATAGTAGTCAAAACATACTGAAAAGTACATCACCGGTACAGAAGGGGTTAATAGTATAGAGAGGAACAACTATTCTCCAGAGGCACCAACATGGCGGAGGTTGGCCGATTACTATAGGGTTTCTGAGGGACACTAAACACCAGCTACATTAACGAACGAATTGCCTCTGACTATCCCCAGCCCCCAAGGACAAGAACAGCCACAAGAAAGTACAATATATCATCTTCTTCACCCCAGGCATAAATAGCCATTAAGGGGAGGCAGACCGGTTTTCTGGACCCCCTTCTCCCTATTGTTTAGCCCCACTAGTTTTGAGATTATAAGACGTTCGGCCCACTAGTTTGGCGATTTTAACACCTTTTGCCCCATTTCGTTCTCAATTTTACGACCTTTGAAGCCATTTAGGTGTCGATTAAATCCTGGCGAGCGATAGCGAGCTTGCCACTTTAAGAGGGAAGGCCGGGAAATTTTTCTACCGAAAAATGTACAAATTTATCTTGAAGGGGGGTCTAGGGGGTGTTTTTCTAAGCTTGATGGAGGTCTAGGGAGGAAACTAAACAAATATATGAATAAATTAATTAATAGACCAAACAAACGGTGAGTGTCCCCTTAAGTGGCCAAGCTGCTCTATATTGCAGGGATAATTGTCAAAGTTTGGGTGTAAATCATATCGCCTCCATCATTATACATTTTCACCCACACTTTAGCTTTCAAGAGGCTAGCGTGATGTACAGTACTTACACACATGTATGCATTAATGATTAAGGGGTCAGTGGTCAGTTTTTTGGTCTATACATTTATATATTCATATATTTGTTTAGTTTCTTCGCTAGACCTCCATAAAACACCCCCTAGACCCCCCTTCAAGATAATTTGTACATTTTTCGGTTAAAAAGAATTTCTTGGCCGAAGGCCGGTCACTCTTAAAATTACAGGCTCGCTATCGCTCGCCAGGAAAAAATCGACACCTAAGGCACGACAGGTCTTTAAATTGATATACAAATGGGACGAAAGCTTTTAAAATCGACAAGCTAGTGGGGCGAAGGTCAAAAAATATTTAAACTAATTAGGCTAAACATGAGGAAGAAGGGGGACCAGAAAAACGCCCCATCTCCCCTTAAAGGCAGCACTAACGTCTTTTGTACACTCATGGCCAACCCGTCTCCCTGGCCAAGATACCCCTTAAGGGGAGATATCCACTTGAGGGATTTTGTTCTTGACTCCTTTTCCCCTCATGTTTTGCCCCATTGATTTTCTAATTTTAAGACGTTCGCGCCATTATTTTGACGATTATAAGAACTTTCGACCCATTTCTGTAAATTTTAAGACCTTTCGTGCCATTTAGGTGTCAATTTTATCCTGGCGAGCGATAGCGAGCCTGTTATTTAAGAGGAACCGGCTTTCAGCCGGGACATTTTTCTACCGAAAAATGTACAAATTTATCTTGAAAGGGGCTCAAGGGGGTGTAATCTTAAGCTTGATGGATATCTAGGGACCAAACTAAAGACCTCCCCTTAACCCTTACAGTACCAGTGCCGTCCTTTTAAGGGGAGATGGGCCGGTTTTATGGACCACTTTCTCCCTCGTGTTTAACCCCATTAGTTTTGAGATTTTAAGACGATCGGCCCATTAGTTTGAAGATGTTAACACCTTTCGCCCAATTTCGTTGTTAATTTTAAGACGGTTTGTGCCATTTAGGTGTATTTTGGGCGAGCGATAGTGAGCTTGTAATTTTATGATGAACCGCCCTTTGGCCGGAAAATTTGTCTATCGTAAAATGTACTAATTTATCTTGAAGTGGGGTCTAGGGTGTGTTTTCTTAAGCTTGCTGGAGGTCTAGCGAGGAAACTAAAAATTACATGAATAACTGAATAAAGAGACAAACAAAAATAACAAAATAATAATAAAATCAGCCACTATCCCCTTAACCTTACCCTGGCTGCCATTAGACGATTTTATTCAATGGAAATAAGGTCACCAGCAATTAACAGGCTTCGAACTATCTCACCTAACCCTTTTTACTACCACAGATCCTTCTGACACTACACAAAATCGTCTAAATACAGCTAGAATAAAACGAAAAAGACGTCGCCGGTACAGTAGAAGTAAATAACTTTTATGATACACACTGCACACTTTATGGTATATTCAATGGTATACATTTGTTGTCTTATATAATAATTCATATTTGTTTTCACCAACCCACCAATTAATTGACAGATAAACCTAACTAATGAAATCAATGAAAGTAATGAATACATGTGGTACTCCAAGGACTCGAACCTAGGACACTCACACCGAAATTCCGCACACTAAACATTAGGCTATCAAGACAATAATAGATAGTTACTAATTTTACCTTGATTACCTACATATGTTAAAGCCGAACTATTTCCTATTCCAAGCAGGTAATCCAGAAATCGTGAACTCTAACCTCTGTAACTTAAAAAGGGCTAGGGCAAACGGACAGTGAATCTCCACGCCTATTCCCTGGCTGACCCTTCCCAAATGGTAATAATGTTAGCTGGATTACTAAAGCCATTGGTGTGTTATAAAGGTTAATGTTGGAGAGTTTTGGCCTACTTTCTTGGAACAGGGTATAGTAGTATTCACCTTTCAAAACAACACGGGACAGCTATTGGTTTTGTCAATTACAAATAGCTGTTGTTGTTGGTTTTTTTTTTTTTTTTTTTTTTTTTTTTTTTGCTTTAAGGGGCGATCGGCCATTTCTATTGGTCTATTTATTCATTTATTCTTGAATTTGTTAGTTTTCTCGCTAGACCTCCATCAAGCTTAGAAAAACACCCCCTAGACCCTCTTCAAGATAAATTTGTACATTTTTCAGTAGAAAAAAGTTCCGGCAGAAGGCTGATTCCTCTTATAATTCCAGGTTCGCTTTCGCTCGCCAGGAAAAAATCGACACCTAAATGGCACGAAAGGTTTTAAATTGACAACGAAATGGGACGAAAGTTGTTATATTCGCCAAACTAATGGGCCGAACGTCTTATAATCTGAAAACAAATGGGGCTTAACACAAGGGAGAAAGGGGATCAGAAAATCGACCCATCTTCCATTAAATGTTCGAAGCTATCCCCTCGTTAATTTGTTATCTAATATTTACAGTTCGGAGGTTCGTTTACCTATTGGAGGGTTTATGCTTATTGGCGAAATTGTGAATACCAATCGAGCAGGGCATTACCCAGGGAAGGCCTCATAGGCATGTGATAAGGAGGGGCTGGAACCACTGCTTCATTACCCAGGGAAGGCCTCATAGGCATGTGATAAGGAGGAGCTGGAACCACTGTTTCATTACCCAGGGAAGGCCTCATAGGCATGTGATACGGAGGGGCTGGAACCACTGTTTCATTACCCAGGGATGGCCTCATAGGCATGTGATAAGGAGGGGCTGGAACCCCTGTTTCATTATCCAGGGAGGGCCTCATAGGCATGTGCTAAGGAGGGGCTGGAACCCCTGTTTCCTTACCCAGGGAAGGCCTCATAGGCATGTGATAAGGAGGGGCTGGAACCCCTGTTTCATTACTCAGAGAAGGCCTCATAGGCATGTGATAAGGAGGGGCTGGAATCCCTGTTTCATTACCCAGGGAGGGCCTCATAGGCATGTGATAAGGAGGAGCTGGAACCACTGTTTCATTACCCAGGGAAGGCCTCATAGGCATGTGATAAGGAGGGGCTGGAACCCCTGTTTCATTACCCAGGGAGGGCCTCATAGGCATGTAATAAGGAGGGGCTGGAACCCCTGTTTCCTTACCCAGGGAAGGCCTCATAGGCATGTGATAAGGAGGGGCTGGAACCCCTGTTTCATTACCCAGGGAAGGCCTCATAGGCATGTGATAAGGAGGGGCTGGAACCCCTGTTTCATTACCCAGGGAAGGCCTCATAGGCATGTGATAAGGAGGGGCTGGAACCCCTGTTTCATTACCCAGGGAAGGCCTCATAGGCATGTGATAAGGAGGGGCTGGAACCTCTGTTTCATTACCCAGGGAAGGCCTCATAGGCATGTGATTAGGATGGGCTGGGATCCCTGTTTCATTACCCAGGGAAAGCCTCATAGGCATGTGATAAGGAGGGGCTGGAACCTCTGTTTCATTACACAGGGAAGGCCTCATAGGCATGTGATAAGGAGGGGCTGGAACCCCTGTTTTATTACCAAGGGAGGGCCTCATAGGCATGTGATAAGGAGGGGCTGGAACCCCTGTTTCATTACCCAGGGAAGCCCTCATAGGCATGTGATAAGGAGGGGCTGGCACCCCTGTTTCATTACCCAGGGAAGGCTTCATAGGCATGTGATAAGGAGGGGCTGGCACCCCTGTTTCATTACCCAGGGAAGGCCTCATAGGCATTCGATAAGGAGGTACTGGAACCCCTGTTTCATTACCCAGGGAAGGCTTCATAGGCATGTGATAAGGAGGGGCTGGAACCCCTGTTTCATTACCCAGGGAAGGCCTCATAGGCATGTGATAAGGAGGGGCTGGAACCCCTGTTTCATTACCCAGGGAAGGCCTCATAGGCATGTGATAAGGATGGGCTGGGATCCCTGTTTCATTACAAAGGGAAGGCCTCATAGGCATGTGATAAGGAGGGGCTGGAACCCCTGTTTTATTACCAAGGGAGGGCCTCATAGGCATGTGATAAGGAGGGGCTAGAACCCCTGTTTCATTACCCAGGGAAGCCCTCATAGGCATGTGATAAGGAGGGGCTGGCATCCCTGTTTCATTACCCAGTGAAGGCCTCATAGGCATGTGATAAGGAGGGGCTGGCACCCCTGTTTCATTACCCAGGGAAGGCCTCATAGGCATTCGATAAGGAGGTACTGGAACCCCTGTTTCATTACCCAGGGAAGGCCTCATAGGCATGTGATAAGGAGGGGCTGGAACCCCTGTTTCATTACCCAGGGAAGGCCTCATAGGCATGTGATAAGGAGGGGCTGGAACCCCTGTTTCATTACCCAGGGAAGGCCTCATAGGCATGTGATAAGGATGGGCTGGGATCCCTGTTTCATTACCCAGGGAAGGCCTCATAGGCATGTGATAAGGAGGGGCTGGAACCCCTGTTTCATTACCCAGGTAAGGCTTCATAGGCATGTGATAAGGAAGGGCTGGAGCCCCTGTTTCATAACCCAGGGAAGGCCTCATAGGCATGTGATAAGGAGGGGCTGGAACCCCTGTTTCATTACCCAGGGAAGGCCTCATAGGAATGTGATAAGAAGGGGCTGGAACCCCTGTTTCATTACCCAGGGAGGGCCTCATAGGCATGTGATAGGGAGGGGATGGAACCCCTGTTTCATTACCCAGGGAGGGCCTCATAGGCATGTGATAAGGAGGGGCTGGAACCCCTGCTTCATTACCCAGGGAGGGCCTCATAGGCATGTGATAAGGAGGAGCTGGAACCCCTGTTTCATTACCCAGGGAAAGCCTCATAGGCATGTGATAAGGAGGGGCTGGAACCCCTGTTTCATTACCCAGGGAAGGCCTCATAGGCATGTGATAAGGAGGGGCTGGACCCCTGTTTCATTACCCTGGGAGGGCCTCATAGGCATGTGATAAGGAGGGGCTGGAATCCCTTTTTCATTACCCAGGGTAGGCCTCATAGGCATGTGATAAGGAGGGGCTGGAACCTCTGTTTCATTACCCAGGGAAGGCCTCATAGGCATGTGATAAGGAGGGGCTGGAACCCCTGTTTCATTACCCAGGGAAGCCCTCATAGGCATGTGATAGGGAGGGGCTGGCACCACTGTTTCATTACCCAGGGAAGGCCTCATAGGAATGTGATAAGGAGGGGCTGGCACCCCTGTTTCATTACCCAGGGAAGGCCTCATAGGCATTCGATAAGGAGGTACTGGAACCCCTGTTTCATTACCCAGGGAAGGCTTCATAGGCATGTGATAAGGAGGGGCTGGAACCCCTGTTTCATTACCCATGGAAGGCCTCATAGGCATGTGATAAGGAGGGGCTGGAACCCCTGTTTCATTACCCAGGGAAGGCCTCATAGGCATGTGATTAGGATGGGCTGGGATCCCTGTTTCATTACCCAGGGAAGGCCTCATAGGCATGTGATAAGGAGGGGCTGGAACCTCTGTTTCATTACCCAGGGAAGGCCTCATAGGCATGTGATAAGGAGGGGCTGGAACCCCTGTTTTATTACCAAGGGAGGGCCTCATAGGCATGTGATAAGGAGGGGCTGGAACCCCTGTTTCATTACCCAGGGAAGCCCTCATAGGCATGTGATAAGGAGGGGCTGGCACCCCTGTTTCATTACCCAGGGAAGGCCTCATAGGCATTCGATAAGGAGGTACTGGAACCCCTGTTTCATTACCCAGGGAAGGCCTCATAGGCATGTGATAAGGAGGGGCTGGAACCCCTGTTTCATTACCCAGGGAAGGCCTCATAGGCATGTGATAAGGAGGGGCTGGAACCCCTGTTTCATTACCCAGGGAAGGCCTCATAGGCATGTGATAAGGAAGGGCTGGAGCCCCTGTTTCATAAACCAGGGAAGGCCTCATAGGCATGTGATAAGGAGGGCTGGAACCCCTGTTTCATTACCCAGGGAAGGCCTCATAGGCATGTGATAAGAAGGGGCTGGAACCCCTGTTTCATTACCCAGGGAGGGCCTCATAGGCATGTGATAGGGAGGGGCTGGAACCCCTGTTTCATTACCCAGGGAAGGCCTCATAGGCATGTGATAAGAAGGGGCTGGAACCCCTGTTTCATTACCCAGGGAGGGCCTCATAGGCATGTGATAGGGAGGGGCTGGAACCCCTGTTTCATTACCCAGGGAGGGCCTCATAGCCATGTGATAAGGAGGGGCTGGAACCCCTGCTTCATTACCCAGGGAGGGCCTCATAGGCATGTGATAAGGAGGAGCTGGAACCCCTGTTTCATTACCCAGGGAAAGCCTCATAGGCATGTGATAAGGAGGGGCTGGAACCCCGGTTTCATTACCCAGGGAAGGCCTCATAGGCATGTGATAAGGAGGGGCTGGACCCCTGTTTCATTACCCTGGGAGGGCCTCATAGGCATGTGATAAGGAGGGGCTGGAATCCCTGTTTCATTACCCAGGGAGGGCCTCATAGGCATGTGCTAAGGAGGGGCTGGAACCCCTGTTTCATTTGTCTGGCCTCCCTACAATTGTTTCTGTGTGTGTCTCACCAACACTGAGTAATCCAGCTAGCTCTCACAAACACCTACTCTTCCTATCCATTTCCCTACACAAAACAAGCACACCACTCTGCTTTCCAATACACACAAATATATAAATACAAAAATAATAATAACAACAAAGTAAGTACGATACCCACTGACCGTTCTTAATTTGGTTATGTCACTTTCAAGTTTGTGGGACACACATGATACGAGCGGCTATGCCTTTTGTCTCCCTCAAACACATATAAATATAAAATCTTGGGTCATGATACCGTTTTGCCGTAGCTTTTTGCTTTCAAGAGGTTTGCGTGATTGAGAGTACTAACACTCAAGGAAGATATATAGTCTTTGCACACTCCTCGATACAAAACACTCCCTTCTTATGGGGGCCCACCTCATTTTTATTTTTCTCTCTTACTCCCTCTCTCTCTGGGTTGTATCCATTCGGTCCCATTCAGCCTACTGTTTTAAGACGTTTATCCCCATGCAGGTGTCTATTACCGCTCGCCAGCATAATTAAAAAACAAAATTGACAGCAGGCTAAATTTGTAAATTTGTCAATAGAAAAATTTCTCGGGCGAAGCTGGATTTGTCATTACAATGTTGGCTCGCTATCGCTCGCCAGGAAGAAATTGACACCTGGGTGGGGATAAACATTTTAATACAGTAGGCTGAATGGGGCCGAATAGATCCAAACCAGAGGAAGAGAGAAGAGAGGAGAAAAAAAAGCATGTCACCCCCCCCCCCCCTTATGATGCCAAAGTCTAGATGTTTATTCCCTAACCCTTTCCTTACTCTTCTAACCAATGGAATATTTAAGGGAGGGAGCTGGGGGGAGCGGGGGCACCGTTATACAAAAATAATAATATAGTAGAAGTAACGCTTTGCACGAAATAAAAACTGCACACACAACTCTGCAATTGGTTACCAGCACAACTTCTATTAGCACCGTTGATACTTAACCCCTTCACCACCATGAAGCCTTTGTTTACCTTTGATTCTGGCTAAAATTAGATGATGTTATGCACTTTAAGAAGAACCGGTGTTACTAAGAGAGTTTATTGAAATCGTACATACCCATTTGAGTCGCATAGGTAGATTATAAACTAAAGAATATGGTACCCAGAATATAAAGATTTAGACGCATTTTAGCGGTGTATTATGGCTATCATTAGACGATTTTATAGTTTATGAAGGATCTGTGGGAATTATAAGGATAAACACTATTTCACTTAACTTTCTATGTTCCACATACCCATCCTAATCTAAATATAATCGCATAATAATAGCCAGAAAACAGACAAGAAATGTGTATCGGATTATGAAAGGGTTTATCACAATGTAGGCTTCTATTTTGCCCATTCTGAAATTTGGCTTGCACCAGGTGACTTTCAATTAGTAGTACAGTTAATAGTAAACAAAAATAATAATGTCTTGACCTTAAAATGTGACCTTGACCTTTGAGTAATATATAGTTTTATGTTATTTCTTTACCTCTGCACACACTTTCTCGATATATCCATACCTCAATTTAAGTTATTGAAATACATAGTGTGTTTACCCTTTTCCTAGACCCCTGACCTTGAATTTGAAATATATAATTATGTGGTATTTGTTCAATACAATGTTTATGTAAACAACACCTTGGAGAGCGATATTGGTGGATTTAATTTGTTAACACTAACTTTAATGACTGAACTTTGACCTTGACCTGTGAACTTTAAGAAAATATTATTTATTGCATGATCATTTCATGGACAAATCAAACATGTGTTTACATTTTGATGAAAATTAATTAATGATATTAGGAGAATTTATGAATATATTTGATATTGACCTTTGACCTTTACATTGACCTTCGTGGAATGCGTGATGAATAGCAATTATCATTATTACATCAAGGTCAACCACTTCAGCACATTTGGTGAAATTTGAATAAACCATAAAGAAATTAATAAATATTGACTATAAAAAAAATCCTTGACCAGGGACCATGACTTATAAGTAATTTTTATTTTTTTTATTTGCTGACCAATGCATTTCAATAGATCTACAACATTTGGTGAAAATGTCTAGATTAGTTTAGGAGTATTACTAATAAATCTGATTTTGTCCTTTGACCTTGACCTGTGACCTTAACCTTAGGAATATTTATCCGAAAGTTGGTCAATATGTTTTTCATATACAGTATATAGCATATAGCATCGTGATTATGGAGAAGTTTGAACGAGTAATTAATAAGTTTAACTATTTACCTTTTTCTTTGACATATATAATTGACCTTAACCTTTGAGTTAGATCACTTTCCTGTTGCGACCGACGTTTACACGGACCACCTTTTAAATTCACGTATAATAATTCCGTAAGCATCTATAAATAACCCAAGGAGGAGATATTTGAGAATCAGACAGACATAAAAACTGAATGACCTTGGTTCGGAATATGGGAGAATTATACCATTCTGCTTACACAGAATTGATAATTGTGGGAGTAAAAAAGAATGAAATATGAGCACCAAGAGTTCCACCGAGATTGATCAAACAGCGAGCCAGATTACATGTCTCAAATTGTGATCTCCAGCACGGACGTAAATATACCAGTCTCACCCAGGTAGGTAGTAGTGCACCTCTGCCTTACACTGATTGGTTAACTGCTCCTTATCCTGCAAACCCTCTACACCAATCCGGCGCTGAACACCTGCCAACAAATTATTGCACAACGGGCAACTTCCCCATTTTGAAACTTTACCCAGAGCCGCCCTGTCCGGATATTACCATGGAGAGAATAATGTCAAGACAGGCAATGATTGTGAAGCAAGAGGAAGAGAAGGAAAACTGGCATCCTAAATACACCTGGTAACCTTCAGCCAATCAGGGTGCAGTGCCACAGGAGGTGCCGGATATAAAAGACTACACCAACAAACTGGAGCAACCTGCCGGCTCTCCTCAAAGCCAACACTCTGACCACTATCGTCATCCCTTCAGACCTCCTCACCCAACCACCATCACAGAAGAGGACACCTTCAGAGAAGCCAACCAAAAAGTAAACAACACCGAAGGAGAAGCCTTCCAACACCTCAAAGCTCCAACTTCTCTTGCCGTGTCCACTTTGCCTACAACGAAGCAAGGTGGAAACAGCTGCAACATCTGACAAGAGCGGCAAGAGGACAACAGAACAAATACCAACCTCTCCACCATCAACACCTATGGACCAACAACCTGCATCGCCTCTCTTCTTAGAGAACGACGACATCGACGATGGAGTAATATACTACCCATGTGGCACACCTCAACACCTCAAAAAGGGACCTAGCCAGCCGACCTACCAGCCCAACTTCCAGTCGCAATAAAGTCCATTTGTCACCAAGCACAGACAGCTGGCCAAGCTGACGAGGTATCCTTTCCCGAACTTGCATACATCGCTCCCACCAGATGACAAGAGTACACCCTAACCATCCAGGCCGAAGAACAGCAAGGTGGTTCAGCCCACCAGTGTTTACATCTCTAACTCTTCATTTTTCGCCACTTCACTTCAGCTACCAACTTCTGCTTCTCCACTTGTGAGGCTCTAACACACTTGGCTACCAAAGGCAAAACAGATAACAGCTTTAGGAAAGGATTGGATGGCTATTCCCCTGCTCTAATGCTCCGTAGCAGTAAAATCCAGACGAGATGGCAACGTAAGCAGAGAAGCCGAGCCTGGGGGTGCAGAGCGCAACGGGGACAACCAAATCGCAAAGTTTGCCGTTTTGTTGCAAACCCCAAGCTTGCAGCCAAGTATCCTGCGGCCTACGAATACCTGTTAGCGATGCATGCTTTCTCTGTAGCATTGTACAAGGAGAAGTTTGGAAACACTATAGAATACAGCGAGAGGGAGCTGAATAGTACACCATTTTCCTGACAATATGCTGCCATCATGAACGTAAAGAGGAGCAAGAGTGTCAGACTCGGCCCCGAGCTGCAGCCAAGACCAGAGACAAGTAGCTGAACGCAGAGGTACGGTAGTTAGTGGCTTCAATCTGTGGCAGTATATATATTTTGATTGGGTTACTTTAGGTCTACTGTACACAAATTAAGGAAAAACGGTCTAATTATAATTGTTATAGGTTTTTCTCAAATGGAGAACACAATTAGGAAAATTAATGATTCTTTAATGAAAATTATATTTCCTTTCTTCGTTCCTATATGAAAACATACTATATAAATAATAACACCTGAATAAAAACTATAATATATAAGCAATAATGTTGTGCTAAGAGGTTGTGTCCCTACTGTTTTGGTCCACCACTGTAGTTAAGAAGGGGGGGAGTGACTTTTTCTGGACCCCCTTCTATCTCACGTTTATCATATTCGTTTGGAGATTTTAAGGCCTTTCGTGCCATTTAGGTGTAAACAAAATCCTGGCGAGCGATAGCGAGCCTGTAATTTTTGAAAGAATCGGCCTCTGGCCGGGACATTTTTCTACCGAAAAATGTACAAACTTATCTTAAAAGGGGGTCGAGGGTGTGTTATTCTAAGCTTGATAGAGGTCTAGCGAGGAAACATATAAATACATATTAATAAGTAAATACATTGACCAACCAAGCACTAACCCCTTAATGTGAGCGGGACCCCCACTGTCCCTGATCTCCCGAGCCCTTTTACCGAACACTCAATATTTTCGCATAGTTGACCCGGAGTTAAATATTGAGCTTGGTGCCCCACTCCATTAGGACGGGAAGCTTAAGTATTTATAACGGTGGTGTGCATTTTTCGCATACTGCACAACATAGTGTACATTGTTCATTTAAGGGGAGATTTCCACTTGAGGGACTTTTTCTTTCCCCCTTTCTCATTCATGTCTAGCCCCATTGCTTTTGAGATTTTAAGATGTTTGCCCCATTAGTTTGGTGATTTTTAAGAATTTCCGCCCCATTCTGTCAATTTTAAGACCTTTCGTGGCTTTTAGGTGTCGATTTTATCCTGGCGAGCGATAGCGAGTCTGTAATTTAAGAATAATCGGCCTTCGGCCGGGAAATTTGTCTACCGTAAAATTTACAAATTTATCTTGAAAGGGGGTCAAGGTGAAATTTTAAGATTGCTGGAGGAGTAGGAAACAAACTAGAAACCTCCCCTTAATGCTTGTCATAGCGTACAGCCACCTAAGAAATTCGTGGACCCCTTACGTTTCTCTTGGAGCAGTTATAACTCTGGTTTGATTTGTTTTAGATGAAACTTTATTCTCGATAAATAACAAATAGTTTTGCAATTGATGTATACAAAATATAGAGTCACTAATTAATTTCCATAGATATATTTTCATAATTTGAAAGAGGTGAGGTTCACGATTTATATGAGGGACTGTACACTCTGATGCCGCAGTCTCTTACTCACTCATAAGAATTCCTGGACCCCCTATGTTTTTCTTTATGTAATTATAACTATATGGATTAACTTTTGGATAAAACTTATGTATACTAAATAGATAGTATACATGGTGTTGTATTTGATGTAGAGAAACTTGTAGTCATAAATTAGTTACCTGAGATATACTTCCATAATATAAAAATAAGTGAAAGTCCACATATATTTAAGAGTGGGCTACAGACTGTGACAACCGAGTGTATAGTTGCTCACATCAGTTTGTCTTCCTTGTAGTGATCTATGAGTGGGCTACAGACTTTGGCAACCGAGTGTATAGTTGCTCACATCAGTTTGTCTTCCTTGTTGTGATCTATGAGTGGGCTACAGACTGTGGCAACCGAGTGTATAGTTGCTCACATCAGTTTGTCTTCCTTGTTGTGATCTATGAGTGGGCTACAGACTGTGGCAACCGAGTGTATAGTTGCTCACATCAGTTTGTCTTCCTTGTTGTGATCTATGAGTGGGCTACAGACTGTGACAACCGAGTGTATAGTTGCTCACATCAGTTTGTCTTCCTTGTTGTGATCTATGAGTGGGCTACAGACTGTGACAACCGAGTGTATAGTTGCTCACATCAGTTTGTCTTCCTTGTTGTGATCTTATGTATGAAAGTAACAGTATAAATGAATTGGGAGTGCTGTCTTAATTATCAGTTAATTATTGCGATGAGTTAAAGGGGGTCACCGGCTTTTTTTATCCTTCTCTCCTTTTCTCTCTTTCTCTGGCTTGTATCCATTCGGCCCCATTCAGCCAACTGTTTTAAGACGTTTATCCCCATCCAGGTGTTGATTTCTTCCTGGCGAGCGACAGCGAGCCATCATTGTATGGAGAAATCCGGCTTCGCCGGAGACATATCTATAAAAAAATGAAAAAATGTAGCTTGTTATATATATATATATATATATATATATATATATATATATATATATATATATATATACGCTGGCATGCTACCGCTCGCCAGGAAAATATTGACACCTGGATGGGGGTAAGCGTCTTTAACCCTTTCACGCATTTATGACGCAGAGGTTGCCAGAGTAGTAATAAGAAATAGAGTTCTCTCACTCTTATAATTACCTCTCCAAAAATTAGTTTTCTGCCCACAGCTAACTCAAAGACCACTGCAGAGGTTGAAGAAGCTAAACTAAAGGTTTCTAAATACCCCTGATGGTAACACAGGCTTTAAAGTATCCTCAATAGGCTCAAAATCGCGTCATATGTCGGAGAGGGTTAAACAGTAGGCTGAATGGGGCCGAATGGATACAATCCAAAGAGAGAGGGAGAGAAAGAGAACAAAAAGTGAGATGGGGCCCCCTTGATCACTCCATGAGAAACTCTACTGGTAATTAATACATGGCATTATATTTATATGTACAGTATAAGGCACAGAGTAACAGAACGTATGTGGGCAACTTGTATTTGTGTTAATTTGTATGAAGGAGACGAAAGCCAGGATGCCTGTAACAAGTGTCTCCCCCAAAGCCAAAAGAGTGACAGAAAGCTAAATAAAAGGTACGTTGGGGTCAAACTGCCTGGACACACAAAGTTTAAAGTCAAAGGATGATGGAAGATTGATTGAGGGAGAGAGTTCCAGAGTTTACTTGTTGAGTAGAAGAAAGACAAAATAACTAAATTCTTGGGTTGGAGAGCTGGGTAGAATAAGGGTAGGATTATGTTTAAAGGCGGGTGTCTCCTACTCGCTGTAAGGGAGAGTATGCACTGAGAGAGCTCTGAAGAACTCTTGATTGATGTAATAGAGGTAAAAGAGTGAAAGAGATGCAACATTGCGGCATGTAGAAAGAGATTGTAGGGAATTAGTAAATGGTGGTGATCGAGTTGATAAGAGAGAATACTTTGGACTCTAAACATGTGGTATGGTTGGTGCACCTCCCCGCACATGCAAACAATACTATATAATTATAAGGGCGCACTGGGCCCCTGTACAGAGCAAGAAGCATTGCGGGGATAAAGAACCCAGAGACGGTTGAGCACACCCAAGCTCTGGGGAGCCATTTTAGCAAGAGTGGTGATATGGTCTTTCCAGGAAACCTTAGAGGAAACAGAGACACCAAGGTTATTGAGAGAAGATGAGGGGTAGATTATTGAATTGTTGAAGAATAAGGGATAGTCAAGTGGAAGATTGTGACAGGTAGACAGATTGAGAAATTGGTTCTTGGAAGCATTGAAAGTGACAAGATTCTCTCTGCCCCAATCATAAATGATCTAGCAGCCGTAATTTAAAGCATGTAGAAAGGGTACTACCAATGCTATATGGAACGAAGATAAATAGACTGAATGTTAATTTGTGATAAAGGACTTCATACCATTCAGCTTAAAAATGACCACACTTTGTTTCTGCCTATTTAGTTTATGAAAGTGTAGGGAACCCCTTTAGTTTTGATTAATAATATGGCAGTAAGACACAGATTTTGGCCCAATTTGAGCTCTTGAGCAGCACAAACGAACCTCTGAAATGTATATATTAGGTTAAGAATAAATGAAAAGACTATTCCATTCAGAATAGCTTTGACAACTGAAAGCCACGATTTATGTCCTCGTGTGTACTGTTAATTTGCTAACAAATATTGGTAAACGCCCTTAGTTTCAAAGCAATAAATATTTTACTTGAAATGTTTAAAACAAAGTATTTTATGACCATACACTAACAATCCCTAATGGCACGGCCTTCTTGGGTCGAGCATCTGGTTATGGTTGGAGATGTTAGAGGTCTTTCTGCTCGTCAAGTCACAGTAGTTTAAGCGGCAACGCACACACTGACAATGGACGTATCAGAATCGTTATGTTCGATACAGAAGTCTATAAAGTTGTTCTGTTCATATCTCCTTTCGCACTACACATTTCCCTACTCATCAAAATATGCTCATTTCGTAAATTGTTATACATTAAAAGATATACTGCACGAGTTAATGATTTATTTGACATGAAATTAACATATCTCTATTCATATAATTATAATTAATTATTAATTTAAACTCATTCGAACTACTGTGTATATCGCCAATGAAGCATGAGGTCTATAACGAATGACGTAATATTCCTTTGCCCAATTCAGTCCAGATTATATCTATCTATCTATATGCTCAGGCCCAATCCCCACTTTTCCTATTTTTGAGTTTTATTTTCCATTTAGTTATATTTTATTATATTATTATTTTATTTTTTTATTGTTTTCTTGGGGGTGGCCGCCTCAAGACAGAGCAAGAACAGGGAAACACAAAACACAACATAAAACAACAAACAAACACAGACAAAATACAAATTCACACACATCTAGGTCACCCAGGAGAAGACCCAGAGACCAGGGTCACCAAGGTCGCTCCAGAACTCCACCAACCCTGACCACCCGGAGAGGTTCAGAGCTCGGCAGGCAGACATGCAGTGGAGCCGAAGCCACAAGCCTGTCCAAAATACTTCCAGGCGCACCCTTCATATTAATCGTCTCCCCGGGCCAGGCGCCTGATTGACTGTTATCTAGTCCAACTTGCGCTCGACCCCTTCCCCCAAATGACCACATATTCACTCAACTATTCACAAGCATTCTCCATTCATTCCTGATTATTACCACTTCCTTTGCCTGATCTATAGTCATTCCTCTATTATCCAAAGCTTGTCTTACACAGTCTCTACATCTCAATGGGGGTCTTCCTGCCCTTCTATCTCCCCTTGTATCTGACTCACACATTCTCTTTGTAAGCCTGTCATCTCCCATTCGTTCAACATGACCATACCACCTCAGCACCCTTCTGTCCACTCTGGCTGACAAATGTTCCTGCTGCCCCACTCTCCTACGTATCTCTTCATTCCTCAATCCGGCTCTACCAGTAGTTCCACATATACTCCTCAAGCAGCTCATCTCCATCACATCCAGCTTTCTTCTCTCCTTTTTCTTCAGAGCCCATGTCTCAGCTCCATTGTTGTTGGCACAACAATTCCTTGATACATTGCACTTTTTACTTTCATTCCGAGATTTCTCGCCTTCCACATACTTTCCATTGCTCCGAAAACCTTCCTTCCTTCACACACTCTCTGTTTTACCTCCATGGCTATACCTCTAGTCCTGCTTATCGTTTCTCCTAGATATTTAAAACACTCTACTTGTTCCAATATTTCCCCACCCAGCCTCACATCTTGATTCACCCTACGATCACCTCTATTACACACCATTACTTTACTTTTATTGACGTTCACCTTCATATCCCTCCTCCTACAAACCACACCAAAGTTTTGAACTACCCGCTGCAGTTTCTCCTCAGAATCCGCTACCAACGCTGTGTTATCAGCGAACAGCAGCTGATGCAACTCCCAATCTCTACCATTCTTTCCTACTAAACACAATCCTCTTCCCATAGTTCTCATTTTCACCTCCCTCACCACACCATCCATAAACATATTAAACAGCCAAGGTGACAATATACAACCCTGTCGCAAAACTATCTTTACCTCAAACCATTCACTCAACTCACCATTTCCTACTCTAACACATCCTCTGCTTCCTTCATAAAAACTCTTAACTGCTTCCAACAAATTTCCTCCAATTTCATTAATCCTTAACATCTTCCACATTGCTTTACGATCCACACGATCATACGCTTTTTCCAAATCCATTAAAGCCCAAAATATCTCCTTATGCTTCTCTAAATACTTCTCGCATAACTGTCTTACTGCAAACATCTGATCCATGCACCCTCTTCCCCTCCTAAAACCGCACTGTTCTTCTCCTATTGCCACTTCCGTACACTTTACTATCCTCTCTATCCTCACCCTGCCATACAGCTTTCCAACCACTGATAATAAACTAATACCTCTATAACTTGAACACTCCTGCCGATCTCCCTTCCCCTTGTACAACGGCACAATACATGCACTCTTCCAGTCTATTGGTACCCTTGACACCACAAAGCGGCTCGCTTGGTGTAGTGACTAGCGTCTCGGACTTCCACCCAGAAGGCCCGGGTTCGCGCCCACGCTCGGCGCATTAAAGATTTTTCACAAGCACTGAGTCGTTACCATCCCTCATGAGCAAAGGGATGGGGTAGTAGTACAGGACCCCAATGGAAATACGCCTAATCGGCCTTATTGAGCTATCCTTAGCTAGCTTAGCATGCGCTAGCTTTAAGAACTATTATTATTATTATTATTACACATTGAAAAGTCTCACCAACCAATCTATTATCACATCTCCACCCTTCTTTATACCATCCACAGCAATACCATCCAAACCTTCTGCTTTTCCCGCTCTCATTTGTTACACTGCTTCTTACACCTCATTTTCCTCAATCCTTTCATTCATTCCCTGCCGCCTGGGTGGCCTGGGTAACCTATCTCCATCAACCACTGCTTCAATCACTGCTTCTCTTCCATCTCTTGCATTTAGCAAAGATTCAAAATACTCGGCATATCTTTTCCTCACTTCAAGTGGTTCCACTAGTAATTCTCCAGTCCAGATTACTGATAATATTTCTGTGTTTTAGTTATATAATGTCCAAACACAATTTGTATGCAAATAGAACAGGTTTACCTGTGTAACATAGTAAATCATTACATTGAACAGCTTTTTAGTAACCCCAAGAGGTAATTTGTCTAGGCAATATAATATACAGGAATGTGCAATGGATTAATTGAAGCAATAAATATTTAACAAGGTAAATTAAATGTTTTATGTATATTTTTTTTTAACTGGAAAACGTAATGTAATCGTATAATACAAACAAGCGAATATGCTTGAAAAATGACAGTTTGACGGTAAAACAACCGGTTGGAAAGGCTAACAGACGGGTGGAAAGTTACGCAAACTTAAGTAGGCAGACATTTTGAAACGAAATATAAGTGATTGAAGTAGCAACATTTTTTATTGAGCAGCAAATGGGCGGGGAAAGGCAGATAGGAAATGAGCAAGCAACTAGAGGAGCTAACAGTTGGGTGGAAAGACGGACACAAGTAAAAAGCAGACTGGTATTTGAAGGCAAGCAGGGTAGAATAACAGACAGATGGGAGGTTAGAGGTGGAGTTACATGTAGTGTAAGGGGTCGACAACGTGTCGAAAGTCAAATAACTTTTTCAAAGCCTTTAGTGAAAAAAAAAAATAAAAAAAATATATAAGTAGCTAAATATAAGAGCACTAGTCTTGTATAAATATACGTTAAACATAAGATGATCAGTGCTACACTATTAGAAACAATGTATTCGAGACAATAGGTATGTATGGACTCAATAACATTCTCAATATTGTCCCCATGGAAGATTTGCCATGTCAACAAGTTTAAAAAACCCAATGACCTAAAAACAAAAAAACAAAAGAAAAGTCCTGCGCAAAAGCACACACAATTTCGTCCACTTTCCTCGGTAAGGGTTGTATTGGCGAGCGTATCGTATCGTCGCTTTGTTTACCTTACTTCTACGATTGAGGTCATGCTCCTGTCTAATTTTACTACTTTTTCCCCAAATTATCCCACGGCCAATTGATATTTGCCCCCTGCTGGCAATATACATGATGATAACAATAAGTCATTGGGGGTGAGAGAGGCAAAGCCCACCTCACTCTATTATTGTATCCCATGGCCATTATGGGTAAGATAATGCAATTCATCCATTCACTGAATGATAAACAACAATAAAACAATATATTTCTTGAAAAGAAAACAATCTTGGTAAATAAGCCAGCACAACTGATCTTAAGTGGTACTAAAATACAACAAAATCCTGTATGAGTTTGTATGAAATCAAGAAACCGATATTAATCTTACAAATTAACTACAGTATAATTTTATGAAACAATGTATTGGAACAATCAATTAGATATACGGGAGGATTTAAGGGAAATGTAGCCAGTTTATGAGAAAGGTTGTCAGCGAACAATGGATTTTAACTTAACATGTATATACTGTATATTGTACTGTACTCACTGGTGGCCGCCTCGTCGTCACTATGTTGATGCTGAACCATCTATTCTGAAAATATATAAAGTTATAATAGTTTATTTATCAAAATTTGGTAATTTGGGAAGAGACAGTCAGGGAAAAGGTGTGGCAATTGACAGCCCATTTCATCTAGCCCTTTTTGAGTTACAGCGGTTTAGGGTTACGATGTCTGGCCTACGTAAAATCAATAGACAATAGTATTCATTGATGCTATATAGTTTTCGGTATTTGTATATATTATCACATACTAAATTTCAGAGACCTACTACATAGACTCTACATTTTGGTGTATGAACTTCTTAAACTCGACGGATGCACGGCAAGGAGTTATGCTTTAAAATGCTTTACTTCCAACTGTAGAAATATTAATCATGTGTGTGTATGGATAACATCATCACTCTCCTCCCCCCTCTTCCTCTATGAGTTTACCCTAGCTCCAGCCCAATGCCCTCGTTTTCTATTCTAGTGGGGGTTCGAAAGCGTTTGCCGACTCTTAATTATCACCGACAATATTTAAACTTGAACCTAACCTGAGAGCTACCGCCCAAAGACCAAGCCTTCCACGCATCAGTAGGACTTCCTATGGGAAAAAACAAAAATCAACACTCAAGCGTCACCTGTTTCTTCGTGTAAACACACGACCGCGGGCAGACCACTAGATATACCCCCTCTTCCCCCTCTGATCCTCCAAGGCCTTATATTATGATAATTGTCTATGCTGTCAGTAGGGAGCATTACCAAGAGAGAGATATGATAATCAATTATACATCACGCGCGTGCATTGGTATGAATGGACCGCCGGGACTGGCCAGGTAGTCAACAGACCTGGGAGTAAAAAACATGAGGTTGCGGATTTATCAAAGACTTTACTTTTACAGGCACCTCTAACACGAAGCATTGTGCACATATTGGTAGGTAATGGACTAGTTCTAATGATGTACATTGTGTTTCATGGGTAAATGTACCAGAAATGGCGTTCACGGCAAAAATATGGAGGTCATAATTGGTAAATTTCTATAATTGCACCTATACGAGCTAAAAAATTTATAATTGTATTTAACTGGAAGGTACGACGAGGTAAGTGATGTGGTATAGGTGGCAATACGCGGAAATGGATTAAAAGGGCATTCCGCCCCCTCTGACAAAAGTCTATCAATCTAGATGTGACACGGATTTTACATTGTTTCAGAGAGACATTAGCCTAACCTAACAACCTTACCTAACCTAACCTAGTATTATGGGAGGGGGCTGCCGTCCCCACACCCCCGCTGGTTGGGTAAAACAGTAGAAATCCAGTTGGGGTGGAGTGTGTAACCGTAGATTTTCGTAAGGGGGTCAGAGGAGGCGGAATGCCCTTATAATCCATTTCCGCATATTGCCACCTATACCACATCACTTACTTCATCATACCTTCCTGTTAAATACAATAATAATTTGTTTAGCTCGTATATGTGCAATTATAGACCTATACCCATAATTCTGCACCAACAGTTCTAGACTAGTACACTAACCCTTATATGCCACCTAGGAAATAATCAGTGCGCCATGTGTGGGAGAGTATGGACAACCTTTTTAAATCTCATAATACTGATCTGGGTAAAATTCTAGCAATGGCTCCAAATCGATTTTAGCATACATTTGTTTTAATTCCCTAGTTTTCGGAAATGATTACCGAAACTACCACTAATTTTCCGATGCCTTTTCTTTATGGTCTTAGGTAGTTTTCATAATTATAGAGTAGATGAAATTAGTTACAAACTGCGGATTTGTTTTGTTTTCCCAATTATCCAACGATCTTAAAACATGCAGATGTATGTCATTATCAGAGTAAAAAAGAAAAAAAAATCGCCCTGGGGTACAGGATGGGTTGAGGGGGGGTATTTCCGGTGGTTGAAACAATGTTAATATGATCTTTGCAACATCCTTATTCTATAATAGCCTTCAAATATTGAGAACAAATTAGTGGTAGTTTTGGAAATAAGTACCATAATATGCAAGGGTTGTTACGGTAAATGTACAGTTATACTACCCCTCCCCCACTACTCCCCCCCCCCCCCTTCAAAACACGCCTTTTAGCGTGTTTTTGGATGGTTCAGCAGACGCGGAAACTGGAAAAACGTATTTTGAACACAAATTTATCACCAACCAGATAAAGAGTTGTTCAGGTAATTTGTTGTTTTGTTTTCTTTTTTCTTTGATATACAGTTTTGTTTAATACCGAGTACCATCGCATTTTAATATTTTTAACATTACCCTAACCTAACCTAACTTAACCTAACCTAACCGAAAACTAACCTGTCTCGCGACTGGTCTAAACCCAGCTCACGTTCCCTGTTTATGGGTGCGCGACGGTCTAAACCCAGCTCACGTTCCCTGTTTATGGGTTCGCGAAGGTTTGTAATACTTCAATGTATCTATTTAAAGTCAAATATACATTTCCGCGCATCATCAAACCATACTAAGTCTACTACTAATAATATTAACCCATTAGTACCAACAGAATAGCGACAACATAGGGGTAGTATAACTGTAGATTTATCGTCAGTTTCCTTAATATATACAAAAAATCGTTGTATAATGGGTAAATACTAATATCCGATGATTTTCACTATAAAGCACCCCCCCCCCCAAAAAAAAAAATCTGCAGAAAAACAACTCCCTTTATTTTATTATTGTAATTTTTTATTTTTATATTGTAATGGTTTGTAAGTGTATATTTTATTGTTAGCAAGTGCAGAAAGCACTTTTTATTAGCATTTGCATTGTTAATTGTATTTCCGATACTCCAGCAATCTAGGGACTTTGAAAAGACATTAGCCTTACCTAACCTATCCTAGTATTATGGGAGGGGCCTGCCGCCCCCACAACCCCCGCTGGTTAACAATAAAACAATAAAACATTGACGGGCGCCGAAAGAAAGTCAATGAAGTCTACAGTGTTTACTCTGTAATATTCAGCTTTGGCTGTCGATAACTGGAAAGTACCAATGCAAATGTACTGAAGTCTTGTAGGTGAAGCTCCACTCTGATTGTCTACTGAACATCGGAGCGGAGCCTCCAAGGAGGCTAGAATGTCAATAAAGTGTCCTGGACTGGCTGTACAAAAATAACTGAACATTTCAAAGGGGAGTGAAAATCATATTTACAAAATAAGAAAAGTAGCACTTATCCCCGCATCTGTAAGGTCCCTTGAGTAAGGTAAGAGCAAAACAAAAATAATTATATAAGACAGGAATCCCGTAATCGAGGAATTGTTGTTATACAGATAACCCATTAGGAAACCTAGGTGTTTTTACAAGGTTTGTTATACCACTTACCGACAGATGTTGCAAGGAACCTTTACGTTGACCTCCACACGTCCAGCACCAACTGATAACACTTTGTTCACTGAATCACTTTTTCCAAGTTATTTAAGATAGAACGTCAGAGGCTATCAACCCTTCTGGATTATTAAGCCAGATTATTAAGTTACGAATAGCGTGTAGGACTGGAGAGAACTGCAGTCACGGCCAGTCCCTTGCAATTTCTCCGACTTAGACGGGTTGTATAAAGCCAGGTGCAATAGTACACTCTAGGACATAAATCCTTGCCCAATATGAACCCTCGAACACCAAAATGAACCTCCGAGGCACAAATCTCACTCAACTAGTCAACGAACCTACCCGTGTACCAGATAATTCTAATCATAATTCCCACCTACTGGATTTATTTTTAACAACCAATTCATAAAATTATGATGTTAGAGTGAGGACCCCGCTTGGATCTTCTGATCACTGTTTGATACAGGCCACCTGTCTATCACCTACCACACCTTCCCACTCTGAACCTGTTTTGGTGACTAAATGGCATTACGATAGGGCAGACTGGGAGGGTCTTCAAGGTTTCTTTATTGATATTCCCTGGACCTCTTTCTTTTCTAATGATGCACACTCCCCCTTGAGCCACATACAAGATTTTGTAAAAATTGAAATGGAAACTTGTATTCCTCATCAAAAGTACAGTAAAAGATCTAATTCACCTAAATGGTTTGACCATAATTGTGCTAGAGTAACTGAACAAAAAGCAATAGCCTACAATGCATACACAAGATCAAAAACACATGAAGCCTTTAATTACTTTAGAAACATCAGAAATCATGCCAAAACTGTATTAAACCTAACTAAATCAAACTTTCTCCACAAGCAGACAAATAAACTTCTAAATAATCCAAATGATAACACAATATTTTGGTCTACTCTTAACTCATTCAAATCCAACTTCACTACTGCTTCATCCATTCCACCATTAAAATCTCCGACTGGCAATCTTGAAAGTGACCCACGAGGTAAAGCTAACCTGCTTGCGGATATTTTCTCCACCAACTCAACCTTAGATGAAATAAATCAAAATGTCCCTGTACTTAATTTTAATTCGCCCGAAATTCTCTCACTTAAGATCCACACCTGACATGTCAAAACTATTTTGCAGAATCTCTCAGTAGATAAGGCTCCTGGTCCAGATGAAATTCCTCCAATAGTACTTAAGAATTGCTCCTTGGTGCTCGCTCCTGTATTGGCAAATATTTCCCGTCTGTGCACTCATACCTCATGCTTCCCAGTACCCTGGAAAGAAGCAAACATCCATCAGTTCCTAAAAAAGGTGCCTCTGCAGATCCATCAAACTACAGACCAATAGCTATAACTTCCACACTTGGTAAAGTCTTTGTAATCATATTAAATAATCACATAATTAAGCATCTTGAGAATAATAAATTAATCAGTGATAGGCAATATGGATTTAGACGATGTCATCAACTGCAGACATTCTTTGCCTTCTTACGCATCAAATCAAGCAAGCTACAGACCAACATGGTGAAACACATACAATAGCACTGGATATATCAAAGACATTTGATAGAGTCTGGCATCAATCCTTATTGTCGAAGATGTCACACTACAGCCTTGCATCATTAGTTCCACTAATTTCTTCTTATCTTCATAACAGAAAAATACGTGTAATGGTAAATGGCCTTTATTCTCAATTTCACTCAATAAATGCTGGTGTTCCCCAGGGATCAGTTTTGGCCCAAACTCTGTTCCTCATTCATATCAATTATCTCATATCTACCACTCATAATCCAATACATTCCTACGCAGATGACTCGACACTCCACAGTTCCTTCACATTTACCAATTCTTTCACCCAACCCGATCTTATAAATTCAAAAATAAACACTGCAATTTCTCTGAATCAGGACCTTTCTAGAATTAATGAATGGGGACAAAAGAATCTAGTTTACTTTAATGCACAGAAAACCAAGTACATTCAATTTTCTAACCGACAGAATCTCACTGACTCCCATATATTTTTTAATTATTTAAATATTCCCACTTCCCCTAGTATTGACATTCTTGGTGTAACATTAACTACTAACTTGAGCTGGACACATTATGTTAGAAGCATTGCTAAGAATGCCTCTAAAAAACTGGGACTCGTGTACAGAGTTCGAGAATTCTTCACTGACGAGCAGTTGGTCGTAATATATAAAAGTAATGTGCGTTCTCAGATGGATTACTGTTCACCTCTGTGGAGTGGAAGTGAAGTGGTTGCATTGAGTCATTTGGACAAAATAAAAAAAAAAAGCTATTAGATTTATCAATAACCCTGCAATCACACAGGACCTTCCTACATTATCCATACGAAGAAACGTTGCATCCCTTGCATTATTCTACAGATATTTTCACAGCAATTGTTCCGAGGAACTTGCTTCAATTGGCCGCCTCTCCACATCTTTCCCCGTAGAACTAGGGCAGCTGAGAGCGCCCATGAATTTACACTTTCTCCTCCACAATGCAGAACTTCTGCTTATCAAAATTAATTTATCCCTAGAACTACTACTCTTTGGAATTGACTTCCCTCGAGTTGCTTTCCACAAACTTACAATCTACAAAAGTTTAAATCCAGTTGTTACAAACATTTTATGAATGGAGGATGCCTTTAGGCACTGGACCTTTTTGTTTTATCTGTGTTTTCCTTCCTCCGTTCATTGTCTCTTAAAACAAATAAAAAAATAAAATAAAATATAAAGAATTAAGAGATTCGATTCGGTTTAGGATGTATAGCTTCGAAAACGTAAGGCCACGATTTATGTACGAGAGTGTACACTGTAGGACATAAATCATGGCTTTAAGTTTTCGAATATATCTCGAACTCAATCGAATCTTCATATTAAGGATTTGCATAATATAATTCCCGAGGTTCGTTTTACTGTTCGAGGGTTCGTATTAGACTAGGATGTATTACTACTTACCGTGTACTATACCCTATTACAAGTAGATAGGCCAGAAATCGTGAACATTAACCTCTGTAATTAAGAAAGGGCTAGAGCAAATAGGCTATCAATTTCCTTCCTTCTCCCTGGCAAATCTTTACCAAATGGTAGAAATATTAGTTCAATTGCTCTAGTCCTTTGTGAGCTATAGAGGTTGATGTTCAGGAGTTTTGGTCTGCTTATTTGAAACGGTAGATTTTTCTCAATTAACTCGAAATACAGAGCCAAGAAGTAATCTAGAAAAATATTACCAACTATTGGTTTCAGAGGCCGTGTGGCATTGTTTTTCAGGAATAACTTATTAACAAACAGTTGGATCAGTATGATATTTTGACACAGCTTATTCACACCGTCCCCTAATTTTTGTCAATATAGTGCATTACCAAAAGTGTAGAAATAAGCCACTTGTCCCTGTGTCATGAGGTTAAAGTCGCACATTAATGACTATGAAACGGACAAGGTTACCTTGGTTTACCTGTGAGAACCACCAAACCATTATTGCTCCTCCATGAAACACGTTAGTTATCAGCCACCACCCAACCCTATTATCTCCTTTAAATTCAAGTTATCTGTCAATATCAAGTATAAATATACAAAAGTATGTATTGTATTTTTGTATATTTATACTTGGTATTGACAGATAACTTGAATTTAAAGACGATAATAGGGTTGGGTGGTGGGTGATAACTACCGTGTTTGATGGATGAGCAATAATGGTTTGGTGGTTCGGATAGGTAAGACACGGTAACCTTGTCCGTTTTTTGTTTTTTGTTTTTTTTCTATGTGAGTGAGGGAGGTAAAAGGCAGAACTGCCTATAGCGAGTGCCTCCCCCAAAGTTGAAAGAGTGACAGGGCCAAAATCAAGGGACGTTCGATCCAAAATACCTGGACACACAGAGTTTGAAGCAATTTAAGTCATAGGAAAAGGGAAAGACTGATTCTGGGAGAAAGTTCCCGAGCTCAGCTGTTTAATAGAAGAAAGACTGAGAGTAATGTTTCACTCTTGGGTTGGAGAGTTGTACAGAGTAGGGGTGGGATTGTGTTGCAAGACGGGTACCACGTGCCCTACGTAAAGGAGGTGGTATACACTGGGAAAGCTCTGAGGAACACTGATTATTATAGTAGCGATAGAATAGCGAGAGAGATGCAACATTGCGGCGAAGAGTGAGAGATTACAGAGAGTTGGTGAGTGGACGGGAGTTAATGGTACGAAAGGCCTTCCTTTCAATTTTGTCTAGGAGAGCGGTGTGAGAGGAACCTACCCACACATGTGAACAATACTCAATGCAAGGACGCACTATGCCCCTGCACAGAGCAAGAAGCTGTGCAGGGGTATAAAAAACCCTAAGGCGGTTGAGCACACCCAGCTTCTGGGAGGCTGCCTTAGCAAGACTGTTAATATGGTCCTTCCAACTGAGAGCAGAAGAAAAAGAGACACCAAGAATATTGAGAGAAGATGAAGGATTGATTTATGTATTGTTGAAGAATAATGGATAGTCCGCAAGGAGTTCCTTACGGGTAGATAGATGGAGGAATTGGGTTTTGGAAGCATTAAAGGTAACAAGGTTTTCTCTGCCCCAATTGGAGATAGTAGTTAGATCAGAATTTAAGTGTTCTATAGCTTCTGTGACGCATGTCCAGTGTGAGCATGCTGTACAGAACGCCTAGTCATGCCCCACTCTCGCTAGGATCGTCAGGGCAGGAACTTTGGCTGTAGTCTATGTAGAGTTTCCTAACTTAGTTCATGTGAGCCGTTGTACTATAAGTAATATGAATATGTATTTTGTTTTCATCTGAGTCAACGAGTTCTATTTTATATCATTAGTTATAAGTATTGTGTGTAAAACTTATTTGTAATGATGGGAGAAGCGGCAGCCACAGTTGGGGGTCAGTGGGTGCGCCATGCGGGAGGTGGGCCTAACTCACTAGCACTCCCCCCCCCCTCCCCCCTCCCCTCAGTGCTAGGAAAGCCTTTGTCTATCCCAGAGGAGAGAGAGAAATTACGTAATGATTGTCAGTGGGCGGTCCTTAGTAGTTCACGTTGGGCTCACTAGAGGGCCGAGTATAAAAAGGGAAGTCTAGCCATTTTTTGATCAGAACTCATTAGGCAGAGCGACTTCTCATTTCCCTTGCTAACTATATATATTCTTCTGACTGATGTGAACTTTCTCTACTACCTTACATTCTTATCTCCTCTTTTCCCTACCCTTTTTAACTTCCATGGTCCCGTTGGTGCAGAGCTAGTCAGCCAACGTATTATCGCTTGAGTTCTCATGAGATACATGCCTATTAGATAGCCTATTTTGGAAGGGTTAACTTAGAATAGGATTGATTTATGTTTGTTGCACTTGTCTATGCATTTCCCTGTGTGTTATTATTATTATTCCTGGTTTCTGCTAGTCTAGGTAATGCTAGACTGGGGTAAGGCTTTTCTGTGTTACGAGTTGTTGTTTGATGCAGTGGTTAAGCGATAAACCTGCATACTCGTTTCGGTTCAGTGAAGCCTAGGTTGTCTTCGCGGCTGACTGTGTTGAGTTAATAATTTACAGTGCGTGAGGGCAAGAGCCTAACCACCCTGTATTTTATTAACAGCTTGTTTTTACTTTGTCAAGGAGCCGGGAGAAAACCAGATACAAGGGATCTGGATTTCTCAAAGTGCACTTGTTAGTGTTAACGTAATACTTTAAACAGTTGTGAGGACTTCGCTAGGCTACGAGCCGTTTTTGCTCAGTCACTGCTACCTTTTGCCCACAGTACCCCAGCTAGACTTTACTCGATTAGTAGATACAGAATAGTATTGAAGCTTTCCTTATGTATGATATTGTTTATGCACTATTGATTTCATGTGTTGCAAGCTTGGCTACTTTAGTGATTAGTGGCCCACGAGCACAATCCGAGTAGGCTATTGCCGTTGCATTTGCGGAGTACTTCTTTTTAATGTTTGCCATTTACTATTGCATATTCTTTTAATTATTCTTATGCCAATTTAAACCTGTAATAGTATTTAATTGCCAGTGTTTTTCTTATTGAATTACTGTTCAAAATCCGATACGTACTTCTTACGAGCATCCGAGAAGCATCTAACTTTTTTCAGAAGATTCCTTGCTCGATGCTTAAGGACTATTAATTAACGTAACGTAATAGTGCCGATCCGAAGTAGAGGGTGGAGGACTTCTTAAGTTCTTAGTCAAGGGTGGATTACTTCGGCTTCGGCCAACACTATTCTTTGGTGTTGTTGTTTCTTACTTCTTTGTTTGATTGTTGACCAGACTAGAGAATTCCTGTCTCTTTATTAGTCTGTTGTTGAACACTAGTACCGAGTTCTTGTATACCCCGTTATAGCAGATTGAACTCTGGAGGGTATTGGTGTTTTTTGTTCGGCTGGCAGTACTCAGGGGTTGGGATCGTGTGTTTCCGTTGTGGCAGCGAGCCGTATTAGAGTCCTGATTGAGAGCCCTTGTGTACCCGAGTGCCAGGTCGTAACAAATGGCGACCTTGCTTAGGATTTTGTGAACAGTATAAATTTTTGCAGAGTTGTACAACATTTGTTTGTTTGTATTTTAGCGTGCATATTGAAGAATATTTGTTTTTGTATGGCAATTAGTAAAGCATTTAAGAGACTCCAGTTAATTTAGTAATTAGTGCTTGCATAGGAAGTTAAACACTTTTGTCTCGAGAATTTTTTTGTGGACTTCAGTATGTCGTGCATTAGCACTGACGATGAGCGAGAGATGCCATTTGAAGGTGTGCCGTTAGTAACCAGTGAGGAGGATGCTAGAGTTTTTGTGAGTAAGCGGTACCACGTGACGGAGGAGAGGCTGACTGGGGTGGATGTTTGTGGCTTGCACCTGATAGCCAAGGTTTTGGGAATTTCCAATGTAGTAGGGATGTCCAAGGGGGAGCTGATTTCCTGGGTGTTGCGTGGGCGACATGGGGTTTCGGAGGAGAGGGCGTTTGGGGGGGTTCCTCCCCAGATCCCCTCTCACTCGACTCCCACAGTGCCGTCCACTCAGTTACCGGAGGTTAGCACTCTCCCACAGAGGGATGAGAATTGGCAGATTGGAGTGCCCTCGGGTGGTGCACATGGTGGTTCCCCAGTTTTTGCCCCCCCTCCTTCAGTAGTGGCAGCTCCCTCTTCCTGTCTGTCTCCAGATATGGTATTTAGACTTGAGCTTGCTAAGATTGAGGCTAGGAAGCAGGAGGATGAGACCAGGAGGCATGAAAATGAGACCAGGAGGCAGGAGGATGAGACGAGGAGGCATGAGATTGAGGTTAGGAGGCATGAGGCTGAGCTTAAGTACGACTCGGAGAAATATTGTGCTAAATTAGATTTAGATAAGTCTCGTGCAGAGTCGACAGGGACTTGGATGGGCCGTGAGGGCCAAGTAAGAGAACAGTCCTTGGCCCAATTAGTCAAATTGGTGCCGGTATTTAGTGAAACTGAAGTCACAGAATTTTTAATCGTTTTGAGAAGAAATGTAGGGAGCATAATTGGCCTGAAGAGAAGTGGGCAGCTCTAGTCTCCTCAAGACTTACGGGTAAGGGTCTGAAGGCTTATGATGCACTGCCTTTAGAGTCTTGCATTGACTACCCAGAATTGAAGAGAGCTGTCCTACGGGCATACGAGTTGCAACCGGAAACATATCGATTGAAGTTTCGGGGTGTTACAAAGACTAGGGAGGTGACCTTTCTTGAACATGCCCGGGACTTAAAAGATGCACTTAAAAACTGGACACGTTCTGAGAAAGCTGAGACGGCCGAACAGTTGACTGAGCTGTTTCTGCTCGAGCAGTTTTATAAGTGTACTGGTGCAGAAATGACTTTAACTATTAAAGAAAAGAACCCAAAAACTCTACAGGAGGCAGCTGAGATGGCTGACCTCCGGCTATCACTAATTCGTGGGTGCGGGTCTGCCCAGCGTAGTGAGGCAGGTAACAAGGGGCGTGACGCCCCACCCCCCCGAGTTAGTGATATACCTTATGCAAACAAGTACAAGAGCCATGATACCAAGACTGACCACAAGACTAGCACCGTCCCATTTAAGAAGGGGCCGGGCCCTTCCCAGTACCAAGGGAAGCCCAAAGGGGAGGTGGAGTGTTATCATTGTCATAAAAAGGGGCACTTTGCAAGAGTCTGTCCTAGCAAACCACCTACAGCAGCTGTGTCTTTGGCCTGCAACATTGGTGTGTCTCCGAAGTCATCTGAGTTTGCCTGGGGCAGTTCGTCAGAGGCTGAGGCACAGCCAATGCAGAAGCACCTGGGAGGCTCGAACCCTGCTCAGGATGTTTTTTGCGACCATAGAGGGCGGGGTTGCGTGATGTGGGCGGGGCGCAAGCATGGAGTAGAGGTCTTGCGTGATACAGGTGCTTCCCAGACTCTGATGAAAACTTGACTGGCTACCCTATAAACGCGGCTCGGGTGGTAGTGGTGCAGGGTATTAATGCAACTCGGTCATACCCGCTGGTGCGGTTGGAGTTGGAGGTGGATGGTGTGGCACGTGAATTGGATGTCGGGATTGTGGAGAAACTGCCAGTGGAGGGCGTCGACCTTCTTCTCGGCAACGACTTTGCAATGCCCGCTTCCGAGGTTCTACCCTTAGTCGTTGCCGAGAGGCCGGCCGACGTGAGTAGGGAAGAGCAAGAGTGGGTCGAGCGGTGCCAGACACAACCCATGGCGTGTGTTGTCACCCGAGCTCGGGCAGCTAAAGTGTCACAGCCTAGTCCTCCGCCTTCAGACCAGCGGAGGAACGATCAACAGGAGGAGGCTAAAGCTGGAGTTGGTTTTAAGAGTTTTGACTCGGCGGCTCTCCTGGGTGATTCAGTATTAGCACCATTACTTAATTCTGGAGTAGCCCCTGGGCCTGTCATCGAGAGTGACGAGGCTGGGCATGACGAGTCTCCACGACAGCAACGTTATGTACATCGAGAGAGACAGAGGGAGCAGCCCAGTATCGGGGAAGGTCATGCATTGCTCCGGGAGCAGTTAGATCGCTTGGCACCCTCAGATATAAGTCGGTTGCAACTAGAGGACCCTGAGCTCCAAACGTGTGCTAATGGAGCTGTAGAGCTCGACGAGGACGGCGATGCACAGCCAGGAGATTTTTTTTATTTAGAAGGCATCCTTTATAGGCGTTTTCAAGACCCTAAACGTAGTTGGCAAAAGGGGTCCGGAGTAGTGGACCAGTTGGTGGTGCCACGGGAGTGCAGGGATAGCCTACTGAGGTTGGCGCATGACACACCACTGGCAGGACATCTAGGGGTGAGAAAAACGGTGGCGGCTTTGGGGAAATTGTTTTGGTGGCCGGGGATGAAGTCTCATGTGCAGTCATGGATAAACTCCTGTGATATTTGTCAACGTGTCGGGAAACCGAACCAAGTTATTCCTAAGGCTCCGTTACACCCTATTCCTGTGATTGGGCCACCCTTTAGTAAAATTATTGTTGACATGGTTGGTCCACTCCCTCCCACTAAGGCGGGAAATAAATTTTTGTTAACCATAATGGATGTTGCCACTAGATACCCCGATGCATACCCTATGAAAAATGGAATGGCTAAGACGGTAGTCAGTAACTTGTTGTGGTACTTCTCAAGGTACGGGTACCCGGAGGAGATTCAGTCTGATCAGGGATCTAATTTCACCTCCAACATGTTCAAGCAAACAATGCAACAGCATGGGATACGAGCAGTAGTATCGTCAGCGTATCACCCTGAGAGTCAAGGGGTGCTTGAGCGGTGGCATGCTACACTTAAAAGCATGCTCAGGTGTTATTGTGCTGACAACGGTATGGATTGGGATCTTGGATTGCCTTATGTGCTGTTTGCTGCTCGGGAGGTACCTGGTGAGAGCCTGGGATTTAGTCCAAACGAGCTGATTTTTGGACACCGTGTCAGGGGCCCCCTTAACATGCTGAAGAAATTTGGGAGGGGACTGTGCAGCCTTGTCCATTATTAAAGTATGTGCTTGAAAGCCGTGAGCGCATGCTTAAGAGTCTGGAGATGGCAGGTAGAAATTTGACAGAATCACAAGCTTTGATGAAGGACAGGTATGATCGCAAAGTGAGGCTCCGGAAGTTCACTGTAGGACAAGAGGTATTAATTTTGTTGCCTTTGGTTGGTAACCCCCTCTCTGCGAAGTACACTGGACCTTATAAAATTGTAGAAAAAAATTTCAGACTTAGATTACCTTGTTGCCACTCCAGACAGGAGGAAAAAGAACCAGTTATGTCACGTGAACCTTATTAAAGAGTATGTGAGGCGCCCCTCTGAGCCTCTCACTGTCCCTGTGTTGGCTTGTTGCGGCCGTGGTGGAGAAGGAGAGGGGGACAGTCAAGCTTCAGAGGAGGATAGCTGGGATCAACATGTTTCAGCGGATCAGTGGGCGGGGAACTCGAGCCTAAGGGCTGACGAGGCTATAGCTCATTTGCCTGAGCCGCAGTTTGATGCTATCCGTCAGTTGTTCGGTTCATACCCCACTGTATTTGCTGAACACCCAGGCCTCACTACTCAGGCTATGCATGATGTTGACGTGGGGGACCATCTACCCTTTAAGTCAATCCCGTACCGTGTGCCCCCCATAAAACTACCAGCTCTGAGGGATGAGTTGGAGTATATGCTCGGTAGAGGGTTGATAGAGAAAGGCACAGTTAAGTGGATTTCCCCTGTAACACTGCAGCCTAAGCCAGATGGCAAGGTACGCTTTTGTATTGATTTCCGTAGGTTAAACGGTTTGACTCCAACTAACCCATATCCTCTTCCTCGGGTTGATGATAGTGTTGACAAAATTGGTAATGCTCGTTTTTTGTCTAAAGTAGATTTAGTAAAAGGTTACTGGCAAGTACCTTTGTCCGAGCGTGCTAAAGAGGTATGTGGTTTTGTTGTGGACGGGAGTACCTACCGGTGCAATGTTATGCCTTACGGGCTTAAGAATGCACCAGCAACGTTTCAGAACCTGATGAATGAAATTGTAAAGGACATTCCAAATTGCACCGTATATTTGGACGATGTAATCATTTATGATGACGACTTTGAGAGCCATTGTGAGCACCTTGAGACCTTGTTCCGGAAACTTAGTGAAGCAGGTCTGGTAGTAAATTTGGCAAAGTGTGACTTCGTAAAAGCCACTGTGCAGTACCTTGGGTTTGTAGTGGGAAGGGGACAGGTGTGCCCTCCTCAGAACAAGGTATCAATAAATTTCCGCACCCAACAACCAAGAAGCAGATTATGAGATTCTTGGGTATGATAGGCTACTACAGACGCTTCATAAAAGGTTACTCAACGGTGTTGGCACCTCTCACAGATTTGTTATCTAAAGACAAAAAGTTTTTGTGGGCACCTGAGTGTGAAAAGGCTTTCACTTTGGTGAAACATTTGCTATGTACTCACCCGATACTCAGGGCCCCAGACTTTAACAGGCCTTTTCAGCTGGCAACAGATGCTAGTGGTGTAGGGGCTGGTGCCGTCTTGCTACAGACAGACAATGAAGGTGTGGAACACCCAGTAAGTTTCTTTTCTAAGAAGTTCAATGCTGCACAAAAGAACTATTCTACAATAGAAAAGGAATTACTGGCGATTGTGCTGTCGCTCAGGCACTTCGAGGTGTATGTTCCAGCCTATGGCCCAGTCGTGGTTATCTACACTGATCATCACCCTTTGAGATTCCTGAATCAATTTCACAATCACAATATGAGACTGACCAGGTGGTCTTTGATGTTGCAGGAGTATAACCTGGACATCCGTCATATTGCTGGATGTGACAATGTGATCGCGGATTGTTTATCAAGGGTGGATGATCAGTCGTAGGCTATCACAGGTGTGTGGGTTTGAGTGGAGGAAAATAGGCTGCCCTTATAGTGCAGCCGGGAAAAACATATTAAAATATAAAAATCATATAAAAAACTCTTTCTTTTGATATAGGTAATCGTATAAGTTTGTCATAGCCTATAGAGTTTGAGTAGTCCACAAACTATCAAACGGCTGAGCTGCTGTAAGCTCGCTCTGGGAGCATGATATTGTGTCTTTTTGCTATTGTTGGGAGGAGTTATAAAATGTGAATTTTTGGTTAATAATAAGATGCGTTTTGGTGATAAACTCAGCTTTGTTTTAGTGCCATGCGGTCGCTGGGTCGCTGGGTGTGAGGGGCTTGATGGGGTTCTGTGTTTGTCAGATTTTAGCTCAGGGTTGAGCAATTAAATCTTGGGGGAGGTGTGACGCATGTCCAGTGTGAGCATGCTGTACAGAACGCCTAGTCATGCCCCACTCTCGCTAGGATCGTCAGGGCAGGAACTTTGGCTGTAGTCTATGTAGAGTTTCCTAACTTAGTTCATGTGAGCCGTTGTACTATAAGTAATATGAATATGTATTTTGTTTTCATCTGAGTCAACGAGTTCTATTTTATATCATTAGTTATAAGTATTGTGTGTAAAACTTATTTGTAATGATGGGAGAAGCGGCAGCCACAGTTGGGGGTCAGTGGGTGCGCCATGCGGGAGGTGGGCCTAACTCACTAGCACTCCCCCCCCCCTCCCCCCTCCCCTCAGTGCTAGGAAAGCCTTTGTCTATCCCAGAGGAGAGAGAGAAATTACGTAATGATTGTCAGTGGGCGGTCCTTAGTAGTTCACGTTGGGCTCACTAGAGGGCCGAGTATAAAAGGGAAGTCTAGCCATTTTTTGATCAGAACTCATTAGGCAGAGCGACTTCTCATTTCCCTTGCTAACTATATATATTCTTCTGACTGATGTGAACTTTCTCTACTACCTTACATTCTTATCTCCTCTTTTCCCTACCCTTTTTAACTTCCATGGTCCCGTTGGTGCAGAGCTAGTCAGCCAACGTATTATCGCTTGAGTTCTCATGAGATACATGCCTATTAGATAGCCTATTTTGGAAGGAGTAACTTAGAATAGGATTGATTTATGTTTGTTGCACTTGTCTATGCATTTCCCTGTGTGTTATTATTATTATTCCTGGTTTCTGCTAGTCTAGGTAATGCTAGACTGGGGTAAGGCTTTTCTGTGTTACGAGTTGTTGTTTGATGCAGTGGTTAAGCGATAAACCTGCATACTCGTTTCGGTTCAGTGAAGCCTAGGTTGTCTTCGCGGCTGACTGTGTTGAGTTAATAATTTACAGTGCGTGAGGGCAAGAGCCTAACCACCCTGTATTTTATTAACAGCTTGTTTTTACTTTCTGCAGGAGCCGGGAGAAAACCAGATACAAGGGATCTGGATTTCTCAAAGTGCACTTGTTAGTGTTAACGTAATACTTTAAACAGTTGTGAGGACTTCGCTAGGCTACGAGCCGTTTTTGCTCAGTCACTGCTACCTTTTGCCCACAGTACCCCAGCTAGACTTTACTCGATTAGTAGATACAGAATAGTATTGAAGCTTTCCTTATGTATGATATTGTTTATGCACTATTGATTTCATGTGTTGCAAGCTTGGCTACTTTAGTGATTAGTGGCCCACGAGCACAATCCGAGTAGGCTATTGCCGTTGCATTTGCGGAGTACTTCTTTTTAATGTTTGCCATTTACTATTGCATATTCTTTTAATTATTCTTATGCCAATTTAAACCTGTAATAGTATTTAATTGCCAGTGTTTTTTCTTATTGAATTACTGTTCAAAATCCGATACGTACTTCTTACGAGCATCCGAGAAGCATCTAACTTTTTTCAGAAGATTCCTTGCTCGATGCTTAAGGACTATTAATTAACGTAACGTAATAGTGCCGATCCGAAGTAGAGGGTGGAGGACTTCTTAAGTTCTTAGTCAAGGGTGGATTACTTCGGCTTCGGCCAACACTATTCTTTGGTGTTGTTGTTTCTTACTTCTTTGTTTGATTGTTGACCAGACTAGAGAATTCCTGTCTCTTTATTAGTCTGTTGTTGAACACTAGTACCGAGTTCTTGTATACCCCGTTATAGCAGATTGAACTCTGGAGGGTATTGGTGTTTTTTGTTCGGCTGGCAGTACTCAGGGGTTGGGATCGTGTGTTTCCGTTGTGGCAGCGAGCCGTATTAGAGTCCTGATTGAGAGCCCTTGTGTACCCGAGTGCCAGGTGCCAGTGTGACGCATGTCCAGTGTGAGCATGCTGTACAGAACGCCTAGTCATGCCCCACTCTCGCTAGGATCGTCAGGGCAGGAACTTTGGCTGTAGTCTATGTAGAGTTTCCTAACTTAGTTCATGTGAGCCGTTGTACTATAAGTAATATGAATATGTATTTTGTTTTCATCTGAGTCAACGAGTTCTATTTTATATCATTAGTTATAAGTATTGTGTGTAAAACTTATTTGTAATGATGGGAGAAGCGGCAGCCACAGTTGGGGGTCAGTGGGTGCGCCATGCGGGAGGTGGGCCTAACTCACTAGCACTCCCCCCCCCTTCCCCCTCCCCTCAGTGCTAGGAAAGCCTTTGTCTATCCCAGAGGAGAGAGAGAAATTACGTAATGATTGTCAGTGGGCGGTCCTTAGTAGTTCACGTTGGGCTCACTAGAGGGCCGAGTATAAAAAGGGAAGTCTAGCCATTTTTTATCAGAACTCATTAGGCAGAGCGACTTCTCATTTCCCTTGCTAACTATATATATTCTTCTGACTGATGTGAACTTTCTCTACTACCTTACATTCTTATCTCCTCTTTTCCCTACCCTTTTTAACTTCCATGGTCCCGTTGGTGCAGAGCTAGTCAGCCAACGTATTATCGCTTGAGTTCTCATGAGATACATGCCTATTAGATAGCCTATTTTGGAAGGGTTAACTTAGAATAGGATTGATTTATGTTTGTTGCACTTGTCTATGCATTTCCCTGTGTGTTATTATTATTATTCCTGGTTTCTGCTAGTCTAGGTAATGCTAGACTGGGGTAAGGCTTTTCTGTGTTACGAGTTGTTGTTTGATGCAGTGGTTAAGCGATAAACCTGCATACTCGTTTCGGTTCAGTGAAGCCTAGGTTGTCTTCGCGGCTGACTGTGTTGAGTTAATAATTTACAGTGCGTGAGGGCAAGAGCCTAACCACCCTGTATTTTATTAACAGCTTGTTTTTACTTTGTCAAGGAGCCGGGAGAAAACCAGATACAAGGGATCTGGATTTCTCAAAGTGCACTTGTTAGTGTTAACGTAATACTTTAAACAGTTGTGAGGACTTCGCTAGGCTACGAGCCGTTTTTGCTCAGTCACTGCTACCTTTTGCCCACAGTACCCCAGCTAGACTTTACTCGATTAGTAGATACAGAATAGTATTGAAGCTTTCCTTATGTATGATATAGTTTATGCACTATTGATTTCATGTGTTGCAAGCTTGGCTACTTTAGTGATTAGTGGCCCACGAGCACAATCCGAGTAGGCTATTGCCGTTGCATTGCGGAGTACTTCTTTTTAATGTTTGCCATTTACTATTGCATATTCTTTTAATTATTCTTATGCCAATTTAAACCTGTAATAGTATTTAATTGCCAGTGTTTTTCTTATTGAATTACTGTTCAAAATCCGATACGTACTTCTTACGAGCATCCGAGAAGCATCTAACTTTTTTCAGAAGATTCCTTGCTCGATGCTTAAGGACTATTAATTAACGTAACGTAATAGTGCCGATCCGAAGTAGAGGGTGGAGGACTTCTTAAGTTCTTAGTCAAGGGTGGATTACTTCGGCTTCGGCCAACACTATTCTTTGGTGTTGTTGTTTCTTACTTCTTTGTTTGATTGTTGACCAGACTAGAGAATTCCTGTCTCTTTATTAGTCTGTTGTTGAACACTAGTACCGAGTTCTTGTATACCCCGTTATAGCAGATTGAACTCTGGAGGGTATTGGTGTTTTTTGTTCGGCTGGCAGTACTCAGGGGTTGGGATCGTGTGTTTCCGTTGTGGCAGCGAGCCGTATTAGAGTCCTGATTGAGAGCCCTTGTGTACCCGAGTGCCAGGTCGTAACACTTCATTCCGTTTGTCATTGAGGAATTGCTGGCTTGGGCATTCTGAAAAACTAATGGAGTAGTGTAAGGTTGAGTCGTCTGCGTATGAATGGATGGTAGTTAAGGTATAGTTGAGTAGGTCATTTATAAAAATTAGAAAGAGAATAGGAGATAGGACAGAGCCCTGAGGAACACCGGAAAAAGTCATTAATGCGTGACTTTAACCTCAGGACACAGGGACAAGTGGCTTATTTATACATTTTTGTTAATTGTGACGCTTCTGCACAGTAGCCACGTGCGGGCGTGCGCGCGCGTCGGCTGCCCAGCCGTTTAGAAACCGGCTGGCGGCAGCCGGCCGGCAGGCTTTTCCTTAGTATATATCCTACGACAACGTAACCAATGTCTGGGATATTCTTATGTTGTTTCACAGCTTGTAGCTGCCCTTATTCTTAACCAACACATCTTAGTATATTTTATTCTCGATAGTTGATGGTTTCATTATAATATATAAGATGTAAGTCTAGCGAGAGTGGGAGGAGACGAGCGGGAGAGAGAGAGAGACCGGCTGGGGGATGTTGCTTCGCGCGGAGAGTCTAGCTTGGGACGAGCCTGAAGCGTTGCCATATGCATCCGATTCCAACGTTAGGCTTAGTTTCGACTCACGCACGGGGTAGACGATTTTGAGTCGGCAACTGTGTTGAGTGTTGCCAAGCCTGGGATGTATTTTGTATGCCTAGGGTGGGGTCCAGACAGATTCAAGACTCAGAGCTCACCTCACTGTCGTACCCTTCGGACCACCTTGATATCTATCCCTCTCAACCCCACTTAGAAACTTTCTCTCTTACTTTGTATACCTTCCTTCCACTACTTCACCAATCTATTTAATTATCCCATCCCCTTGCTAGACCTTATATCTATTATTGTATTAACGACGAGCTCTCAGATAACTAGATAGGATTTTGGGCCTTATGCAGAGATGTAATTGTTAATGAGACCTAGGAAGCTTTTTTGTTGTCTCATATTTGGTGGTTTCATGCTTGCTAGTGTGTTCTTGTGTCAGGTTAGCAGGGGCTAGACCGGAGGGGAGGCTTTTTGTGATCCTTTAAGTAAAGTCTGCTGGTGCGAGTCCTGTGGACCCGCACGACTTTACTAGGATACCCGTGGGAGTCTGGGGGCATTTTCTTGTCTGTGTCCCTGTGTGTCTAGTGTTGTGTTCTGTGAGGGCCCTTGTCTAGTCCACTCAGCACTGCGCTAGCACGTCTTGCTTTTGTTTTAGGGTCGCCAGGAGAGAGTCAGATACTTGCGATCTGAGTCTCTCAAGAGAGCACCCTTTCAATTAAAGTAATTTTGCACACAGACTTGGGAACGTCCCTAGGCTAGAGCAGGTGGCTCAGCCCGGGTATCCGAAGCCTATATCCTTCCGGCTAGACCTCTGCCGCCTGGCAGATTAACAGCTAGGGGTTTATTATTTCTGTATGCTTGTTATTGTGCCACAGTTTACCGTTTTTGTGAGCATTATGAGTCAGGGTGTGGCTTAAGAGACTCTGTCCGAGCAGGCTTGCCTGACTAAGAGTGAGAAGCACACCTGTATGTGGTTATGTTGCGAGTTGCTGCCTTTATTTAATTATACCTATGCCATTATACACTGTATGGCCTATCACTAGTATTTATTCCTGCTTATGAGTTAAGAGTTCTCTAAATCCGTAACGTACTTTCTTTGCTAAGCATCAGATCCTACAGTAGCCGCATGCAGTTTAGAAACCCGCATCTTGTGTACCGGTACGATGTTTTGAGGACTGTTTGCTTTCACCTTCTTTCACGCAGGGGTGATTAGTTGTATTAAGTAACGTAACGTTAAATGTACTTTCTTCTAGTTTGTTATTAAATTGTTTCTGCAATTTAATTCCGTTATCTCTCTTTTCCTTGAAGCTTTAAGTCAACTTAATTATGTGATCTTTTATATAGCCTGCTTGACTATCAGCCGTCTATAGTGCATGCACCCTGTAACCGAGTCATAGGATACCTTGTTGTCCAGGCAGGACTCTTGACGGTTTAGGGTGGTTTGTTGCCCGGGTTTATAGATAAGGGTTGGATCTAGCGTTTTCCGTTGTTGCTTGTTGCCGCAGACCTAGTCCAATAGAAAGAGCCCAGTGTTTATATATCCCAGGACGTAACATAATGCACTATATTGACAATAATTAGGGGACGGTGTGAACATAAGCTGTGTCAAAATATCATACTGATCCAACTGTTTGTTTATAAGTTATTCCTGAAAAACGATGCCACACAGCCTCTGAAACCCATAGTAGACTACCACACTTTTTTTTATTTGGTATTAGGCAGTTTTTATCATTATACAGTAGTTACAATTAGTTACAATCCCTGGAAATGTTTTTCACCATTATCCAACGATTGTAAAACACTCAGATGTACAAGTCATTTTCATAGTAAAAAACAACCACCATATGCCTTGGGATACAGGATGGGTTGAGAGGGGTCTTTCACAGTATCCACAGCAATTTTCAATCAGAGTATAGTTTTGAAGATATTTAAATAAAACATATATTTATAAATGTCTACTGATAGCCAGAATGAAATGAAGTAACGCGTCCTCGTATGCTGAAAGGGTTCAAGTCCTCTTAGGCGCGTTTTCGGTGGACATTATAGCTGGCAAAGTTAAATTTGGGTTCAACCATGGTCCGATTTCTTATTGACACAAGATCTTACCAGAAAATGTTGGGCTTTTTATAATTATTTTGAGCCGAATATACACGAATCACGGTGATGGCTAATATTAAATAATTTATCCTCCAATCAGTTTACTAAAAAATCTACAAGGGACTGGAGTTCTCGAAAAGGGGCTCAAAGTCTTGACGCTATTCTTGGCTTACAGTGTGCTGGCTAAATAATCCAGAAGGGTCGATAGCTTCTAAGTCCTAATTAACTACAAACATTCTTGAAATTATAATACGTTAATGTAATATGCGATGTTCTATCAAGACCAATGTCTTACAAAAAGTCAACACTGACGTCATAGGAAAGTCAATAAGGTTTCGGACCAAAGTTGGCTTAGATCAACATCGTCATTACTTAATTTCAGCCGAAGATTAGTATTTACATCCGAAAGTCAACATAATGCTGGACTGGAGTTAATATCTTCGGCTATATTTCCCACGGAAAACGAGGCTCTCATGTCTGTATACAGTATACCCTGTTTATTATAGGTAGAGAAATCGCAAACCCTGACCTAAAAAAAGAGCTGGAGCAATGGGTTGAACACTCAACAAAATAAGTTAGGGACTAGGTTTTTGAAGCTATCCCGAAGAAAATTGAGTCTTCTTATTAATTTGTTTACTTTATATTTACATTTTGGCTGTTCATTTTGCAGCTCGAGAGTTCATATTGGGGTAAGATCCTGTGTAGCGAGGAAAACTGTTTTTCAGATGCCTATTTACTAAGAAACATTGAACAATATCATTAACCTAACCAAAACCTAACCCATCCTAACCTAGTATATTAGTGGACTATATATGAATGTAAA